>DWHO01003245.1:0-12219 GCA_018247575.1 Eurytides lysithous rurik | reverse complement strand
GTAGTATGGACTGTATAAAGAAAGAAGAGTGCAAAAAGGAAGAGGTGTGGTGGGGACAGAGAAAAAGGTTATTATGGCCCGAACGAAGATTTTTGTCATTAACAGAACAACGAAATTGAAAGTGAGGAGACGGAGTAGTAAGTAAAACGGGGTAGTAGGCGAGTTGGAATGAAATGTTGTCAATGCTCTTAAGGAGCGTCTTTGACGTATAGGAAGCCATTTCAGTTGTAAACGGTAAGAAATATGGTCATATTTACGGAGATTCAAAATGAATCGAATGCAGTTATTGAGAATTCTGTCGAGTTTATTGAGTAGATCTGCGTTCAAGTCAAAGTAGCACACATCACCATGGTCGATTAAAGAAAAGACTAAGGCCTATACGAGCATTTCCTTACTTTTTGTAGGCAGAATTTTTTTAATCTATAGAGACTACGGAGAATATTCGTTACGTTTTTGACTGACGTTCGCGACTTGAACTTTCCAGCTAAGTGTCTGCTAACTGCGACAGTTTACGGAATCGCATAGCTGAAAGCATCAACATTATTCCTCATTAAGTTATCGATAATACAGTTATGCAAGAGACATTAAAAAAAACTCAGGTGGTTGTGATTCTAATCCACCATTAACCGTTTTACAATAAGAAAATCTTGTGATTAAATAATAACTGTTTCAAATAATAATGCCTGAATGAATATGTAATCAACATACTTCGTCCCGACTTCATTTCGCGCGGCTATCTTAACATGAACGCTTTACGTTTTTGACTGATGATTTTTTGTACTTACTGATAAAATAAAGTTTTTCATTCAACTCATATGGATTCATTTTGTTTTAAATTTCCGATGTCTCAAATAAGTTTTCATGATCGTGGCCGAAACCGAGATTCTAGGTGTCTAGTGTTTAAAGGTTGTCATTAATTAATCATTAAAAATATTATTTACACAGAAGGTGCTAATCTCTTGCAGTATTATTGTGCTTTGTTTTATTTTTTACAAAAACAGTACGTCTCCTGTACTAGGGAACAACATGAATAAGTCGCAGAGGTTTTCACAAATATGAAGTCGCTGAAACAAAGTACTTACGGATTTGATTGGAATATATCATTTACAGTAGGATCCAAGTATTGGATTGAACTTGGCTAAAACTAATTGCGATAATTACTTTTCAGTGACACGAGCTGTGACATCCTGTAAAACGACTTGGCAATTTAAATAAGAAAAATGTAAATCCTGACAATTAATTTATTTGGCTGCTCATAGCTGCGGTTTTGTTTTCAGATTTTTTGTCATTTTAACGATAACTGTAGATGAAGAAATCAAATTGAAAGGTATGATTAGACGAATTTAAGATTATGTCAAGGAATAAATAAATATATTGGGTTGTCCGGAAAGTTCGTGCCGATTTTCTGTAGGTAGCGCGAGAGAATAGAGAAAGTTCGTGCCTGAATATATCACAATTATTGAAAACAAATTACATGTGTACATTTTCTAAAAGAGATAACTTCAGTCATATTTTGAAAAAAGTTTTTTTTGAGAAATTTATCTTCGCCTGTGGTAGACGGCCTACCTAGGCGTTCTTGATCTTCCAGGTCGAATTTTTTTTTGGCTGCAGCATCCTTACCATAAATAGCGCAAATTTTATTTGCAGCTTGTGTGCCATTTTTGCCCTTTCGGAGAAAGAAAGGCATTAGATGATTTTCTGTGAGGTCATGGTACTTATCCAATTCGAGCCGGCCCATTCAGCAGCGGGAGTAGCTGCGTGGCTCTACCACCGTTAATGCGTGGCTCTACTACCGTTAAACCGCCTATATTAGTTCTCGTCCTTTGTAGTTTAAATAGTTGGCACGTAGTACGCTTGGCCTTAACGTGAGATCTTAACGGCACTCGGTAAGAAGTTTTATTAATAATATCCATACAATCGAATCTGTTATGGCAAATGTAAATGCAAATATTTTAAAAACGCATGCAGCCATGTATTTTACTTTTGTGTATTTGTGTACTACGGTAATTCGTAGAAATACGAGGGAAAATAAAGCAAATGCTTGCTACGTGAAATTCGCTAATTACTCCCGCACGTCACTTAAGGTGCCAAGTTGTGTATCAGCTTAATCATGAAAGGGTTCACCCGAGACACTGAAACATAACTTAACGATATGAAATGATCCAAATCTTCAGCGGCGTTATGTCACTCAAACAGACTTATTTGCTGGATTAATTGAATCCGTAATGTAAGCGGCAAATATGGGATTATAATATCCGGACTGCGATCGATAATTGTAAAAACTGTTTGTTTGTATCTAATGGATTTTGTGAACATCTAAAGGATCATACAAGAGCATAAATAGATTAATACTGAAGTTGTGCAGAATCAACACATATTGAGAACTTTATTTCACTATAAAAAGGAAAATAAACGCTTTAAAATTTGTTGGTTGTTGATTTGTTATCCATTGATTTCTTTATATTATGCCTTGATTGTCATATTATATAGACTTGTAGTGGTAAGAGTGTTTTAAAATATATTTAGGGAGGTACCATACCATACCATACATTCAATTGTCAGTTAATCTTAGTCCTTGGAATAACTGGGTTCCTGTTCGAAGGGATGCGTCATCGCAACAAATAAGCTTAAAAACGGGTTATCGTATATATCTAGACGATGAGCACAGCGCAGATCTAAACAGTACAAAGCTAGTATATTTTAAATACTTTGTGGTTCTGTATTTTTATGAACAAACACTTTGCTTATCATATCACGATTTGACGTCACCCATCCACGGTGGTAGAGCCACGCAGCAGCGTACTCGAAATAAGTACCATGGTCACACAGAAAGTCGGCGTTAAGTTCCACTTCATTCCCTCCTGCTTCCCTTTCCTAGCCTTCCTCTTCTCTTTTCTGCCACCCCTTTCCCTTCCAAAAATTCCTACATTAATGGCCGACAATGTGTTTGCACAACGTTCTACGTTGCAAATGACCATGGGCGGTGGTTATATCTTTCCATTGGGTGAACCGCTGGCTCGTTTGCCCGCCTACTCCATAAAAAAATACGCAGGGTTTACCCAAATCCTGAGGACTAGCATTCTAACGGTGCGGGTGCGGGTGCGGTGGCCAATGAAGATTTCTAGAGCCGCTTAAGCTAAAAGCAACAACTTCAGATCTCATAAGACATAAGAGCTTTTTTTACTCGTTCTGCTGTTCCTTAAAAAAAGTTTTCATCGAAACTTTTCTCAAGTAGGTCGCGATGATATTGTCGTGAAAAGAAAAGAAATATAACATATTAAATAGTATTATTCACTTTGCACATTATTACCAAGATTTAATCGCCAGGGGCAGAGGCCTATTACAAAGTTTCAATTTTTAAAAGTAACGATTTTAATAGTAATGTATTCCAAGCCACATGGGACATGTGGCTTGGAATACACATTACTTCTGCGCGCGGACACTTCTGAACAGTGAAATAAGCTTTTTAGATCTAAGATATTTTATGGAATTTTACGGAATACGCGTACACTAAAAAGACAAGTGGCGAGCATAACGTAGCAAACATTCCATTTTTGAAGCCTGTAACAATAGACAATTATGATTAATAATAGGTACATACATAATTACATATATATATATATATTCAACTCACACACATACACACACATTTAGAGAACATACCAATATATATTTAATAACTATATTAAAATTTACTCTCTATAAGTCACATCGTAATGCAATCGAAATATTTTGATCAGACTTTAATATAGGGTGGGCCAAAAATTTTTGCAAATAGCAAGACTTGATTTCTCCAAAACCGTGAGAGCAAGGGGCGCGCGGGTGGCGGGGAAATTGTGCGTCGTTTAATGCAATTTTAGTCACGATGGAGCGCTTCACGGGACAACAGCGTGCTTTTTGCGTTGCTATTTGCAAACATTTTTGGCCCACCCTATACAACAGCGTTGTCATTTATTCTAAATTTCTATTCTAATAATAAAATCTAAACAGTAATGTATGAGCAGTATTACTTTGCCCCGGCTTGAGAGCAAAGTTTCCAGCGTGTTTACTGGGTAAAAACAACTGCAGTGCCAAGCAACTTTGAACTTTATAGACAGTTTCAGACACCGGGTGGCATTGTTATGGGCATGCACGTTGATTATAATACGGCGTATGGTTATTTCATCGCCTCACTTATACAAAACTCTTTGCTCGGCTCCATTGTTAATAAAAGACTAATAAAGTCTAATGAACCCTAAGTCGTTCTGAATTCTATCGCATTTCCAATCATATCTAAACAAGTCCTTAAAAGAGTGAACAGAACTCGATTTAAAAAAACATATGCACGTGTTTGCCGTGGTTACATGCACGGCGACGCTAATAGGTTAGTTTACTTAGAAATAAAATTATATATCTTACAAAAAAGTACAACCTTTACATATATACCTTTTTAAATCTACCTAAACTTTATTTTTTTCCACTTTTTCACTGGCCTAATAATGACTATAAATAAAAACAAATCGTAATTATCTCTATAAATCTGGGTTTTGTTTCTTTTTCTATTTGTGTGTCTTCCAGGCTACATTAACTCCTACTTTCTTGATAAATTTGCACATTCTATCCCACGAACAGATCTATGTACAATTATTATTGTTTAATGTGTTATAATATAAACACTATTTGCGATTTATCATAACACTATCTGAATAAAACGATGATTATTCGAGAACCCTTTTGTTGACAGTTTGGTGCAGATGCTAAGCTTTTACCTTCGGCGTCGCCGATCGTGGGTTTGATTCTCACCCGGGGCAAATGTTTATACAAACTATAGATATTTGTTTCGGATCTGGGTGTATTTAAAAAAAATGGCGTATAATTTATGTATGTTAAACGCTCTTATAACACAGGATATTTCTATCTTACAATGGGGGCAGCGTCTTTAACAAAAAAATAAATAAAATAAAATAACCCGCAAATCTGGAACACTTGTACAAATAAACTATTAAAATATATTTAGCCCAATCCGCCAATATAAGGGTAATACCAACATCAACATATGGTACGGTACAAAAGCATAATACGAGCTTCCAATGTAATCATCCCTTACAATAGTTCACTCTTAGATCAACCACCCTGTTAATCGTTCGAATTGCATTACAATTGCACCGTTTAAAAACCAATCTTGCACGCATTGACAGTAGGTCTAAAATAGTCTAATCGCCTTGCATTCATTTGCCAATTCAATTGCAGTTTCGTCGCGTTTAAAAGCGGCTGCGGTGCTTAATTCTTATAATAAAAACGCTGTTCAATCTACTTTCAACCTTGTCTGACTACGTAAGAATTGAGTTTCGTTCAAAGGGGGTTAGTGATTATTTGTATTCGAAAGAACTCGATCTTATCGCTTTTATAATAAAGCTCAATTCATTGCTGACAGCTCAGTAGCTACGCGGATAAATAATAGCGAAACATTAAAGTGGAATTCGGCGCACACTTGTTTATGAATCTCGGACCATATGGTGTAAAAGCCGCGTAGGACAATACGCCCCCATGGCGGGTGCCCATTACCATATGGGAGACGTTAAACGCACTTTCAAACGAATTGTATGTCGCAGTGGATCGATAAAGCTCCACACTGATCTGCTAAATGAGCGTAAAATTCGTCGATTCGGCTTATGACGATGTCTGGTCGCCGAATTTGTTAAGCATAGTTAGCATATCGTAAGTTCGTTTCTGATTTGGATGACGTAGGGCAAATTAATAGGGAACGATCAACGCTTGAAATTGTAGACAAGTAATCTTTACAATACGATATAAATAGACAAAATATTATAGTTAAAATAAGTCTTTTTCAACTATAGTTGAAATTATTTGTTATTTTAGCTTTAGGGGATTGTGATTACGTACTGATTTAATTCTTTTTTCCAGTTTTTCCGAATTAATAGTAGCAGTATATTTTACTTACCATACCGAATACTACACATTTTTCTATACATATAAAATGGCATATCGATCCAACCCTCTGTCGCTGCTTGAATGAAGTACCATCAAACGAAATTACAGATTGATTCAATTGTGTTTTCTTAGAGTAAACAGTTTTAGTTACAAGCGATGTCAGCACACAGAGAAACTTAAAACAACATATAGATAAAGGTATTAATTAATACTTATTACATTGATTGGCTCCTTGGTGTAGTGATTAATTATTATATATGTGTATCAGTTTTCTGGTTACGCTAGTGAAGACTCTGCCTAGTTTGGGATTAGATGGAAATGTGTGGAATGTCTCATGATATTTGTTATTATTTCATTTATATAGGCATTCGTATCATTGTGTGATTACGGTTCTATTTATTTATAATAAGTATGTTTATGCATTTTGAATGTTTTTAAATGTGTCTAGCCTTGTTAAAATTAAACCGTAATATGCATGTTAACATGTTTTATTTGGTTTTAAATTGCCGATTATTCGAACACTTTGCAGAGTGTTCACCGGGTAGAATAAACTCGGGCTGACGACGGGAATTTATAACAAACAGTGGTGGTGGTTTCTACGGTGGTAGAGCCACGCAGCTGTTCCCGCTGCTTAATGGGCTGGCTCCAACCGGTTCAGTACCACGACCTCACAGAAAATCGGCGTAAAGTGGAAGTATTTTTGTTTCCGCGTTTCGTCCGGTGAGTAAGGTGGCCGGTGGCCCATACGTCTCCATCTTCTCCCTCCCACCCTCGTTTTTCCCCCACATGCCCTCCCCTCTTTTCCCTCCACCCTTACCATCATACCATCCTCTCACTCCCCCTCTTCCAAAAATTCCTCCACTCAAAGGTTGACAACGCATTGGCAAGTTCTGTTGCAAATGTCCATGGGCGGCGGTGATCGCTTACCGTTTGCCAGCCAAATCCATAAAAAAAAAACCAAAATAAAGCGCTATAAAATCCGTTAATTGGTGTCTTTTAATAATATACTATTTGGGCTCCTGACATTCGAGACAGTTCGAGCTATATTTAAAGGCGTTCATTGTATGCATTTCGTGATTCTATTTATTTTCGTATATTGGTTTTAAGAGTTTAGTGTTGGTTATTTGGTATTCAATCCTATTGTTGAGTATACATATAAGGAGGCAAGATTACCAACAGAGTTTATAAAAAAACCGTACCTACCAAGGAAATTTTTTATTAAAAGGACACATCAAAAGGAAACTTTGTAAGCAATTGTCTGCAATTTGTGATTGTAAATCTTTTATTGATTACTACTGATCGATCGGTTGAATCTTTTTAGCTCGAAGCTTACTTTCGTATTATTAGGAAAAAAATTGTGTTATTAAAATCTAATGCTGTTTTTTTAACTTACGTTTAACGTTGAAAATTAATGATATTCATTGAAAGATATTTTTTTATCATTTTGTCTATCTCCTTGTATAGTTGCCACAGTTAAGGTTGTGGTTTATTTTTAAGTTATGAGAATGGACTTGGTCATTATGTGAGTGAGTTATATCATATTCTGGGACGGGTTTACGACTCAAAAGACCGCATTCGACCTCCGGGCCCCATTCAAAGTTGCGCCACATATGTCTAAGTGGATAGTCGTAATTAAAAGCGGGCGCACTCGACTTGGGGTAACTTAATGCAATTATGCTGGAATTTTTCGCGACATATGGCCTACGGAGCGCGTTACTTGCTTAGGGGTGAATGTGGTTTTTTTGAACGCCGCGACAAAGAATCGTGATGCTTCATTATGCTTAGCGAAAAAATAACAAAACGAGTATCGTTAATTCTTACATAAGAATATTGGTCTAAGTATTTTATTTCAGAAAACTATCTAACTCTTGCTGAACTTATCTGATTTCCTTTCCAAGATATATTTGTTGGAAAACGTTGATAGGAACAAGAGAAGAATAAAATATAGTAATTAGTAATAAAATATAGTAATTACTAAAGCATTTGAAATTCTCACAATAGTTATAAGTTCAGCTTTGGACATAAACAATTGTTTTTCGCGGTTATTAATAAATCTCTTTTATTAATTGACCAGAAATAGCAATGCGACCCGATATTGTCGAGTTCACGGTATACAGAACCCAATGAAAATGGGTGCATAAAGTATTCGAACGTTTCATTAGCAATGGGGTTCCCCGGGGAGCATCCTAAGCCCAAAAGTACATATGGCGTGTAAATGCTCATCGTATTGCAAGTAGGGAGCTTCTCTTTGTATTGCGGTTTCGTTATCTAGTGTAGTTAGGTTTCTTATTGATAATCAATAAAGAATGCAAAATGAAACGCTTGTCTAGCAAGAATTGCCAATCCAAAGGCATTATATGTTGATATCAGCGTATTCAAAATTTACCTGTTTCTCAATTGACACTTAAATAGTTACTATCTTATTTTAACTGACGTTGACGCTTTTAGCCTATGCAGCTCTGTAAAACTTCATCGGATCGCCTAATCCGTGGAAATGCTAGTTTCCACGAATTGGATTACACTACTCGGTTTTGCAGAGACAAACCCGCATGATTAGCAGGCAACTTAACAACTACACATAAATCATTTTTGCCCGTTCGGCGATAGCTGCTAAAGCTACTGCTATCCGCATTAGCATATGACACCGAATATTTTGCTTCAGCAGCTTGTGGACTAAGGTGAGATATGAATGGATTGGCGCGAAGTTGATAAGTTTGACGTGACATGATTTATTCCGATGGAGAAAGACTAAGAGGAAACATATAGTAGTGATATGTAGTATCCAATTGTTTATATTAAAATTTTTGTGGTTAGAGACCCTATGAAATGTTTCTAGAAAGTATTTTATATGTGTAAACTTTTTGCCTCTGCCAATAGAATTAAGCACCCGTAATATCGCTACATTTTCGAGGAATGTTACAACGAAATAAATTAAAACAATTTAATGCAGATCCACATCATTAATTATTCATATAAAACTAATGTTTTGTGGATCCACGCTTTGCCTTAATTACTGCAGAAATCCTTTTCGGTAGAGAGTTAGCTTTCCACAGTCTTTAGGACATATTATTTTTGTCGCAGACGGAGTTTTGGCTCTTCTCTGCGGTTTATAGTTTGGCGCCTGACTTTGTGCTTTAATAAACTGCATAACTGTTCTATGGGGTTCAGGTTTGGGGCCTGGATAGGCCACTCATGAAGCTTAATGGACTTTCTCTGAACACTACTATCGTGCTGCAAGTCAATGTGTTCGTATTGAAAAAAGTTTTGAATATCAGGGCATCAACGCTGATTTGAGGACATTATTGTATTTTGTAGAGTCCACATACGAACATTTCGCCAACTAACCAAAATCCATCATACAGCCACAAACCATGATCTTACCTACAATTTTTAAAAAAGTTACCACAAACTTTGGAAATCCTTGGGCGATGCATAAAAGTCACACCGGATGTACTATAATGTGAAATACAGAGCTTAGGTTAAAATATTTTTAGCAATGTATCTTATTTTGAAATCAAATTGTTTATGGCTATTAGGTTATTAAATCGACTTACTAACCTCAAAGTTTGATTCGTCTGACCACACGATGTTTGTGTCTAATCTTCTTCAGTGTAACTTTGGTATTCTAGAGCCCATTCATACCGAGCCTTTTTTGTTGTTTATAGGAGAGCCAATATTTCTTCCTGGTTTTAAAGCCTTTCAGAACAGCTTCCTAAAGTCTTCTGCGGACGGTTTGAGTAGATATTGCTCTATTCATTTCTAACGACATCCCGGCAGCGAGAATTAATTTAAGTTTCTTTCCTATTTTTTAACGACTCTCTAAGTTACTTTCGATCGTCATTGTCTGTGGCGATACGTTTATATCTGCTTCAGGACCTATTGTTACGTGATCCGGTAGCAGCGGATCGTTGAATAGCAACGATCGAAAGTGCCGAAATGATAAATAATGAAAAACGTTAAAATGCCAAATTTTATTTAGCCAGGTGTTTTATTGCTAATTACGGTCTAATTAATTACTTCTTATGACTTCTTTGGGGGCCGAATAGTTAATCCTTGAATAATAATTTTCTTTTTAATTTTACTACAGATTATTCTACAGAGCGTGTTGCTGATCATACAGTTAACCGTTATTAGTGTTATTCGTATTCCACTTGTTGCACAAAACTAATAATAAGGTATGATCATATTTTATTGATAATTGTTGATCCTAAAGTTATGTAACAAAGGCTCTGGAATAATTCCCGTGTAAATATGTAAAAAATAGTATCAAACTGTTGATTATTATTTTGTGATCGAAGCTTATTAAATGTCCATTATTTTTAAGTTATTCTCTTAAGCTATATGACTAAAATTTAATAAATAAGCATAAAGGTAATGCAAACCCAATATTGTTACTTTTTATCACAAGTTTTTTTAATTATGACTTAAAGGTATTGGTATCACTGAAATTCAAAACAGCATAGCAATACTTGATATTATGCTATGAAATAAAGTCTAGTATATTATGAAAATAATTAAATTAGCCTAAATTTTTATTACTACCAAATCAAGAGGAAAGACGCAGACAGGTCGTGATATACTATGATTGCCCTTATTATAAATCAAAAATTCGTAAATAACTTTCATAACTTGAACTGTTCTCGTAAATACAAGAAGTCCTCGTCTAAATATGCATTATCATTATATCACCACTTTCACAGTCAGAGGCACATCCTTCTGTATTGTGCTAGAAACTGACAGCTCCGAGCCGGCCATTGTTCATAACAATAGCGGAGTAACGAAACTTTTCTTTTACTGACGACATCCTGTGCTTACGGACATATGACCCTATTTCTATAATTGCTATAGTATACTTAGATCCTCCTCGTTTCCAAAACAGACATTAATTATTATAAAATCAAACGGATTTTATCGGGACATGCTAGGCCGTGAGTTAAAATACTTTAAAATGTACGAAATAGTCGGAAATTTTTTAAACGCAACTGATAATACAAAATCTATAAAACTATTGTATGTAAAAAAGGTATAGATCAATATAACAATATATTTAATTATTTCAACATTCGGCTGGAATCTAACATGTCTGCATTAATATTATTTTTAATTGGTAGTCTTATATCGTTTTGCGCTAAAATATGTATAAATAAAGTTAAAAATAATTGCGAAATTAAAAATTAAATAAGACTTGCTTAAACAATTTTGTACTCCTAACCTGTCCTTGGATAATTCGGATATATTGCAAAACATTACAACGAAAAAAATGTAGAGAATCTATTACCCTAATCTAACAGCCGACCTTAAATATTTATTTATTAATATATTTGATTTTTCGCTCGACTTTTTAGGTTTTCAATATAAAGCTCAACGTACATGAATCGTAGCAAACTTGTGTGAAAATCAAAGTGAAAACCAAATTGTTTAATTCGTTATAAAACAGTAATAACCGCCAGAATCGACTACGACTAGTTACAGAACTGACAAGAAATTTAGTAAACTTCATCACACTGAAATCATACTTTGAATTGAAATTAAAGTGGACGAATCTTTTCTTGGCTTGATCGGTTAAAGCACTCTTAAAATGCTTATGTAAATTCAATATATATAATTTGGTTTGATTAAAGCTAAACTTCGTTAAATTTTATTATTATTATTCATATGTATATTTAATTTTATGAGCCAAATTAACAGCATCTATATTAATAAATCATGTTATAATTCGTAACCAAGGTGGAATAAATACCACTTGTTTAACAGCAAAGTAATGAAAAGCGATTGTGAAATAATAGGTCAGCACCAGTCACTCACACAGCGTACTTGATTTAAGTGTGTTGAAAAATTTATCACAGTTCCCCTCACTGCTTCGTGAGTGTCGTTAAAATACAACGCTGCGTTAAAATACTTTTTATTAGGCGAAATGGATTGAATCCGAGCTGCTTAATAAGTTAGCGCTGATGTTATCTAGTTAAAAATTCAGCTTAAAATAAATGTTGCGGTGCATGCGAAATTCTACTGTCGTATTTTATCTAACATTAACATAACTTCGAGAAAATTAGCTTTTACAAGTTAATCTCTTTTTAATTTATTGATTCTCTCTGACGTTTCGTCAATGTTAAAGTTTAATTTTGTCATTGTTTTACTATTTCACTTATTTTACTGAATTACCAATAATTATCCTTCGTATGATACAAAACATTTCAGCCAAGTCTGTTAACAAATTGTTACTTCAAAATACATTGATTTTTGTGTATTAAAGAAAAATACATAATATGTATATATATATATATATAT
>DWHO01003244.1:0-12222 GCA_018247575.1 Eurytides lysithous rurik | reverse complement strand
AAGTGACAGAGTCAAGGCCACTCTTTAAAATTACCAGAAAACAATAATTGTATTCAAAATTTTAGTAGGGGTTTAACGCTCATTACCAACAAAGAAACTTTTTAAATTGTCAGTACGTAACAATGGAGTCCTAATGTATGAAGTCATCGTAGCTCTATAACGGCAAATAGGCCCTAATCACCTTTCGCGCACTTTTTCCCTTCTTCTCACATTTCTCATGTGTGAAATTATTGTATCTACATATAGCGTAATATCAAAAATAATCTAGTTGACAGTACTTACCGATGACCTATACTGCTCGATCATCTCACAGTACCCGAGCTTTACAAACTCTTAAGTTAGCTCTAGTAATCTTTACCGCCATAAGGTCTCATTAGTTTAATCTCTATTGCCTGAACGTCAAGTACGTATTTTTTTTTAATAATAACTCGAGAAATTTGTACATAAGAAAAACAAGACGAATTGTATATTGAATGTGAATGGTCATCTATTGAGTTAAAGTCTGAGGATTTGTGTGGTCGTTTCCAGTAAATTTGTTTAATGTGCACCTACTAGCTCCAGGCACGTAGACGACCGAATTGACATTCGTAATCATTCAATTTTCAAAAATAATCATTTATCATTCGATTATTTTTTAGGATCGCTATAAAGAAATAGATAAACAAGACATGAAATAATGAAAAAAAAAACATGAACATGATTGTTTCAAGTCATTGCGATACGAAAGCAACTACGATGGTCGTTGACATAATAAATCATATGGTGTAATAATATACGGTAACAACGAAGTAGTGGCACAATGAATGGTTTTAATTCAATAATAAATGTAACAAAACAGCGCTCGTCTACAATACAGTTCGCTTCGCAATTACTTAAGAACAGTGATAACAATTCTAGCTATCACATAGCGTTGAAGTATAATTATTACGGCGTTCAACGACCGGCTACAAATCGAATGTACCCAAAACAAAGAGGACCAATGGATCTGTTTAAACAGGCCATCTCACGACTAACTTTGTTTTTCATTTACTGGCCTGATTCCTTGTCCCAAATACTAAACGATTTAAAAAACAACGTCTGCTATAACTTTATTTTTTAATAATAATAACAATAATATCATGGAACATCCACAATTGCCGTCTGATCCCAAACTAGACAGAGCTTGTTAAGCTATAGGTATCAGACAACTGATAGACGTACTTTATCCATTTTTTTAAATATGTACTTATATAGATAACTAAAACCCAGACACAGAATAAATACTCGTGCTCATCGCATAAATGGCCATAGCATAATGTAACCTAATGTAGTTAATATCATTTAACCAAAGTACGTAGTACAGTAATAACTAAGTGATGTGTAACTAGATTGGTAAAGAAGTTCTTACGTGTTCAATGACTCTGGGATTGACCACTTGGAACATCACGTGAACGTGTGGTGCATCTCACAGTTAAGTGTTGTCAAGTCAACCATCCATTTTCATACCAATTTTCTTTCTTTAAATTTTGTATTTTATAGGCGTATCATTCACTTTAACTATACAATTGAATCTTCTCCAAATAGTTGCTGGAACACTAAAGAACTTACAAGGAAAGAGGTTCTCCCAGGAGGACCGCGTCAGCTTCAATGCGAACACTGTCAGCCATTTTAGACTATTCATGAATATCAACATGCTATTTTACTTTTTTATTCATTGTTTAATACAGAGTAATTATATTTTTATACAATACGTTACATAGATACAATTAATGGTAGGAAAAATTACGTGAAGAAGGATTTTATTCCAACGTAAAAGATCCAATACACGTTAGGCGGGAACTTTCTGCATGTTTCTTTTTATATACAATGAAGGGAAATAAACTGTATTTTTGAACAAAACTATTAACACTGGTGAACAACAGAGTACAAGAATAAAAAAAATTGCATCGCTGCAAAAATAAAAGTTTGTATTGTAGTCTCGTTGACCCCGTAATTACAATGGCATCTCATTAAAGCCATCAAGATTGAGGTAGAGCAAACGTAGTCTACGTAATGTTACAGAAATCGGACTTTAAGTCCCCGATGTCTTATAGACGTTAAGATCTAATGGAGTGAAATAAAAGAAAATAATTTAATGCCTAATTATACGGTGGTTTGTTTTAAAAAGATATATTTTAAACATTGTCAACATTTTTATCTCAAGAGAATGAAAATCATTTAAATTTGCATAATATAGGCATTTTTTTAAACAAGTGATATGAAAAAGTTAATATTTTATTCCGTTAGTTGTTTTTTTTTGCACTTTAATTAATTAGAATCTTCCTACACGCAAACTGACACGAAACAAAGCTCGGATTAAAGGAGCTTACATGGGGGAAAAGTCCAGCACGTGGGGTCTCGACAATGTTATTTATTCATAATAATTTCTACCCCAACTTCGTTTGATATATATCTACTACGTATAATCTTATATCATAGCAGGTATATTCGTTATGAAAAATAACCCTATTTTTATTCAAATCTCAATCAATTGGATTTTTTATTATAATTTAATCAAATTCATGTAACGTGACGATAGCAAGAACACAGCGTTAATTAAAATTTACGCTGTCCCGTTAACTAGCCGCCAAAATTTGTACATTTTAATAGAGTTTCCAAAACACAAGACATGAGCATATATGTTAACAAATGTGATCATAATTGAATATACGTCGATCACTTAACCCTTGTAATTGAATTTGCACCCTCCCGAGAATAAACAATGCATCCGTTACATATACACCCTCTGGTGTAAAATTAAAGAAAACTTTAAATTGTTGACATTTCATATGAGATAAATTTGTTAGGCTACAAAGAAACCATCGGGTCACGCTTGGAAATACAATGTGGTGTCTTTTAAATTATATATTGGTTTTAGTTTCGATGTTTGTATCAACTTTTTATTTTATTTACATTTATTAGTTATAAAGCTTCTGAATTGTAATAACGAAATTAATGTTATTTATTTATATAATTATTATCTTAAATTTTAACTGTGCCTTTTTCGATTTATATTTGGCAATGTTAAATAGAACACAAAAATATACTCTGCGACGTAACAACTGTTAATTAACACGGAGAAATTAATTAAACCAAACCGAAAAGATTAAATTCTGTAGTTATTCCCGTAGGGGCGCGTTAGTTCACAGCTTTAGCGTTGCCGCGATGGGTAAGTTTGCACATCGCTTGCCCCCCGTCAGAGGGTGAGCTGGTCTGCAAATGCTCATAAAAATTGATTACCGGCCGTAGCAAGAAAATGCAATCTGCTGGCAACCCTCGATCCCGATGCCAATGTACCGGTACACCAAACATCTCACCGTAATAGCCGACAACGAGTAGCTAATGTTTGAATTTTCGATTTAAGGAAAAAATAATCACCAAATTTGCACTCATCTAAAGAAGTTTACAGAAATTTGACAAATATGTGTCTTAATTATATTCTTGTATATGTAAACATTTGTCTATGGTCAATAGTTCGAGAATCGTGTTAAATGAAATGAATCTAGTGGAGTTATTGTGGTTGCGACTAATTTAAATGAAAACATTCGAAATACATTTGAACGTCGTGACGAGTTATGAAAACTAATTTGCTCTCTTAAATATTGACGT
Source organism: Eurytides lysithous rurik (assembly GCA_018247575.1). Taxonomy (NCBI): domain Eukaryota; kingdom Metazoa; phylum Arthropoda; class Insecta; order Lepidoptera; family Papilionidae; genus Eurytides; species Eurytides lysithous. Next base: position 8,595 of record DWHO01003244.1, on the reverse strand, counting down.
TTGCCTATTTTGTTATAATAACACGGCGTAAATTGTCGTTGAGAGAATGAACGAGAAAATGCGAATTTATTGAACGAAGAGTCTTTATTAATTATTTTGACGAAGCTACCGAGCGCAATGTTCGTCACTGGAAATTAATGGCTGCGAAAAATAATAAATACGCCGCTGTAGATTATTATTGGGGTTAAAATTTAAAGGTCCATTTATTAAAAGTCCAAAAGATCTATGCAATTAGTCTTGATTATCTCGAAAATTTTCACGTGGATATAACCGGGGGTTAAAGTCTCTGTGGAGACATTTAGTCCGCCCAGTTAAAATTACGAAAGCTAATACTAAAAGCTATTTTGTTTCGGTACTGTTTACAATTATCACAATTGACGTCAACTAACCTCCTTTATAATAAAGTTTTTAAGTCGATACAGAGCACCATGACATTTTAGTCGACTACTTAGAACCATGTTAATTTAGTATTCGAAAAAATTTAAGAGTTTACGTACATCATAAAAGTTAAAAAATATACAACTGGGAATGGACGATCCATTCCTAGTTTTTATATTTAAAATTTTACTACTTTGTAAGGGGGCAGAGAAATAGTAAACTGTCTTAACTCAGTTTATTATTTCTGTGTTGCCTATTTCAAAATATAACGATCGATCGCTTCGACTTCGACACATAAAATGCTTTTGCTGTCTTAAAAAGTAAAATAGACTTTGGTAAGATCAAATTTAAATTTGTATTATTAAAAGAAATAAGTTAAAAAATCCACATTAATATCAAACTTAATTATCAACAATGGCGTTTGGAAACGTCAAATCGAAACGAAAATTACGTACTGGGAGCCAACGCGGCAAATCTTATTAACACAGCAGCTGTGGGCATAAGGCACGGTTTCAACGTTCATGGTTTTCATTTTATTGTTTGTGTATTATTTTTAATTAAACAGACGTCTGTGAATTTAAATTAAAAGAAAAAAACAAGTCATCCAAAATATCTAAGAAGACATTAAACTGTATGTTACTACTAAAATACAGAAACCGTTTCAGTTTTTAAAGTTCAATATGTATTGAACTACATAATAGTATTAAATGGCAGTCGGTGAAAGTGACTTATTTTGAAAATATCCCTCTTCATATTGGATTTTTTATACTTCAAATTTGTTTACCGATAATTCTTTCTTTGGAGATTTGCAGGAAAAGTAAACAAATATTGTTTTAATTCCAACACATGTACCAATTTTAGATTTCTGTCTTTCATATCGACATAATCCGCGATTAACTCATATAACAAAATAGACGTCATGTAAGGCGTTAGAAATAATATATATTTGTATTTCTCGCAAATTTCTAACAATTCATAGAAATAGCGAATAAATCTGAATTTTCATAAAATAAATATGTAGCCGTTCCAGATTTACAACGGCTACATATTTTATTGCCATATAGAAAGTTATTTGCGATGTTGTATGCAAACGTAGTACGCCGGCACAGTTTCCCATCATATAGAATTTAAAATGTAGGCCTTGCAGCAACAATACGTTACAGTAAACAAGGACCTTTCTTTAAGAAACTCACGATGTACTCTTGAATATATTGGCATGAAATATTAAACCGCTCTCTGAAATTGGAAGGCAATATTGTAGATCATTCTTTTATTGTGGGTGCGAGTAAACCTTAATTTTATTTAAAATTAACCTATGCGAAGGAATATGAAGTAAATTATACAACTTTAGTCCTTTTTTGTAAAGTTTCTTTGCCTAAATTGCATATAATCTTCCTCTTATTTCTCTCGAACTAGTAAACAGCCAAACCTCATTACCTACATGGTAACCTTCTTCTTTCTGTCGCCTATTATATATTGTTTTGTCTAAATAGTCACAATGGCGGAAAAAATATTTCTCTCCTCTAACAAACCTATACAAATAAGCAATTCAAGAAGAGAGCTTTCGATACAAAAAAACAGATGACACTTGTAATGAATGTGTGTCGCAACTAAAACACATCCTGACGCCATTTTCTTTTACAGTAAAGAACCTTCTTACAACGTAAGCTTTCGCAGCCCACGTACCTTTACTGTAAAGTGAGCTTATTCTCAAGGTCTGTAAATCCACAAGGCGCAAAGCCATTTTTCACGCTCGGTAAACTCGGAAACCGGGCCAAAGTAGGCCTTTGCGAAATATTCAGGAAATTTTTCCATTCTCCCTCACTACTTACGTGCTTAAGAACTATTTCCCCATAAAGTTCCCACGTGCCGTGGAATAAAATGTTAATTTTTGAAAACCATTATTCTCACTTTAAGCCGCGTGTTACAAAGCAATCGCTGTGAGCTCGCTTAACGCTATAAAAAACTTTTAAAAGCAGGGAAAAGGTTCGAAGCTGGTTAACATCAATTTATAATAACAGATTCAAAGACTTTTTATGTTCTTTCGGAATTAAATACGGCTGTGCATGTTGAATTATTAACATTAGCATATAACATGAAAATGAGAGTTACACTAGTGATAATTAAAGTTACCCATGGTAAAATAACACGAACCTTTGTTACTGTTTTTGCACCATTTATCACCGCGGAGCATTTTTTTTTTTATTTCACTTTGCGAAAATTATGCTCATAGCTCGATTGTTCTTATGTAGAACAAGTGGGTTGTCTCGCAGCGCGTTGTTTCACGGGCTTCGCATAGCTCGATGATATATTGCGTTTCTCGAAATGTGACGTTTGTCCACAGCTCCAGATATTCGAGACAGACCAAATAGAACCCCTCAGCGAGGACGATGGACCAACGATGAATGGCCGCCGTCGAATTGTGGTTGTCAAGACACTTTGGCGCGGATGTCATAACAGTGTGAAGTAAGAAAAAGAATATTTAGAATATTCTTTGGGATATTTTTTAGGAAATAAAGCAACGAGAGAAGTAAGTCGTGCGCCTGCTGGTCAGCGAGACGCGTACCTATAACAACTTGTGTGTGCGTGTGTGTGTGTGTGTGTATGTGTGTGTGTGTGACACACAACCTCCTCAACCCTGGAGTGCGCCCTTTACCTAGAGAATTTGGAAATTATATCTATATTCAACAGTGGTAGAGCCACGCAGCTGTTCGCGCTGCTGTACGGGCCGGCTCGAACCGGATAAATACCACGACCTCAAAGAAATTCGGCGTAAAGTGGAAGCGTTTTTGTTTCCGCGTTTCGTCTGGTAAGTGAGGTGGCCGGTGGCTCCCCTCACTTCCTCCCGCTCCCTCTCCTTTCCTCCACCCCTACTATAATCCCTCCCTTTTTCAAAAATTATCCACTTAAAGGCTGGCAACGCATTTGTGCTTCAGTTGCAAATGTCCATGGGCGGTGGTGATCGCTCACCTACGCTACGCTAGTAACAATACCTTTAAAACCGATACACAGCACTGCACACACATTAATGCGGTCCAGGCGGACTCTAAAAAAGAAACGAGCATAGCGCATTTACATACATAACATATTATATACTTTTTGAAAAAACCTGAACTGGATTCGGGTTTTTTTTATAGAGAGATTTGCTTTACAGAGCGGCATTTGCCCGCGAAGCTACATGGGGTGCAGGCCTAAAACACCCTCAACTCACAAGAGTTCTCGGGTTAAGCCTGCTAGAACCCCCATGCGCAGCTCTAGATCGCGGCGATGCTGCTCCCCTCCCCACCATTCTCCGAATGAACCGGAAATTGAGGTATGTATTTTTTAAATGACCAAGTCTACTATAGAGTCATCGTGTGAAATTCTTATTTTCTTTTTCATAACGAAAACTTTAAATTTTTTACAGTTATTCGAGTTTGATTCACATATGTTGCCAAATAGCCGCCGGCATGAAGTATCTGGAATCATTCGAGTTAGTCCACCGAGACCTTGCAGCTCGGTGAGTGCTAAAAAAATTATTTTCTCAACATATCCCTTAGCATCTCGATCCGCTTTAATTTCTAGTTTTTCTCCTTCTTACTTACGATTAATCTACCGGTTGTACTGAACGTAACTGAATATTAAATATTTTACAGGAGTATAACAGTGACTAAAGACTTGAACGTTAAAATCGTCGACTATGCCATGTTCTGCGAAGAGTTTCTCGATGAATACCACATCATGGTAGACGGCTGCCGATTCCCAATACGTTGGATGGCCTGGGAAAGCTTGCTGATGGTAGGTCTCTCCTATTGTATAAATTAAACCTTTTACAAAACAAGCTATCAAGTCGACGTCGTAGATTTTTACGATTTTGAGTATAACCTCATGAGCCTATTAATTTTGTCTACGGCTGCGCCTGCCATCTTTGAGAATTAATTAAAAATGTGAAATCGGTCTCCGTCCCAAAATACTGACTTTAACCAAAAGAAACCGTACCACTCGAAGAGCACGCCGAAAAACTCATTAACATTTAAAATATGTATAGCAAGAGTAGAAAAGAAAAACTGTAATCAGTAAAGTAACAATTCGTAATATTCAAGTGTTCATAAAAACTAAACGAAAATTACTTTTATCTTTAAATTCCTAGGTGTATTGAATACTTTATTGTTATAAAGAGTGTGAAATAACATTTCGGACGCTGATATTGGCACAACTTCAATAGCAACGGGATTCAAATCCCTTGCATCCCACAGGGGGATCAATACCGATTTTTGCGAGGACAATTTATATTAATGCGTTGACGAAATGAAAAGTCCGCTTTTTTTTACCTCTTTTCGAGATATTATTATTAGTGATTCATTCTCTAGATAAGCAAAACATTGATTAGTTCGATGAATTTTTGATTCATGAAAAAGAAATTCATTTGCCAATGGACATCTGATTTATATTGTATAAGTTTTATAATTACGATTTCTAACAAACCGACAAGCATACTTTTGCATAAATAACATCAGATTAGTAAGCATAGATTTAAATGGTCCATAAATTAATTGAAAATATGCTTGTTGTACTGTAATAAAAGTATTTTTGCAGCCAACATAAATCTATATGTGGCGTTTCGATAGATTAAATGTCGATTGATAACCGTTACAGGGTGTATACTCACCATCCAGCGATGTTTGGTCGTTCGGCGTCACCGTTTGGGAAATCCTAACATACTGCGTCGTTAAACCATACGAGGAAATGGAAGATGAACAGGTAGGATTTCTCTTGCCAAGAGAATTAATTATAGCCCGACTACTCGTAATTTAACATCAAAGAATGCTACAATACCAATTTCTTAGGAGGAGGAGTAGATAATCTCTTCTCAGTATATTACAATTGAACTATAGTCGATAAATAAATAAATATAAAGAGATGTCTCACCCACGGCCGTCTGCTCCCAAACTAAGCAGAGCCTGTACTATGGTAACCAGACGTAATAGACATATCCATGCTTGTACATTTTAAATGCATACTCATATAGATAGTTGACACCGGGATACCACCGACCCGCGATCTTCGGATTTACAGTCAGGTAAGAATACTGTGGTTAGTAAACCCTTACCACAAAGGGCCTGTAAAAACGTTTAAAAACTTATGTCTCTTGCTTTGTTCTTAAGTAATGTTCTCTTGGAAAATTGTTTATGATCAGCCTACTTTACTCAAAGTAAACCCTAATAGATTGCCTCGGAATATGGGATTATTTTTTTGCAAGAGGCGTTAAGAAAAATATCATGGTCAACGTTCATTTTTGTTCTTTTCGGATTATAGTTGTCGACTGGGGGCACGCCGCTGTTAAATTCGCTTGCTGTATACTTTGTTGTCAAAAAGATCTGGATTCAACTTGAGGAATCGGGGACGTTTCTTCTACTCTTTCGTGTGGACCGTGAGACGATTCATGGGTCGCTCCTTTTACAATAGCGCTAACATATCTTGGTGGGAGAATTACTGGCGACGCAGTGGTATTACTCCAGGCGAAATCTCCAAAGGACTTAATACAGTTAAACAATGCACGCGACGAGACCTCAACCATTGCCTCTCGTTCAGGTTTTGGCCAACGCCAACGAGTGGCGCTGCGGCGGTCGCGGGGCGCGGGTGCCCGCCGCGCCGTCGTCGCACTGCCGCCGCGAACTCCACGACCTCATGCACGAATGCTGGCAGCGGGATCCCGAGCACCGGCCGCGCTTCTGCGACCTGCACCGTTACCTGCGACGCATGTCGCAAGGCTACAGGCCGCCGCGCGTGCAGTAAGCCGACAAGTACGAGGCGGTAGACGTGCGACGAAATCCAAACGAGAAACACAAGGTCCCAAGCCCTCCTGGGCCGTTAACTTAGCCGCACCATCGTTCATTTCACCGGCAGGCATTAATCTTGAAGAGATCGAATCGCACCGTCTACTTATTATTCGCGGATTTGGAGTATATCACCGACCTTCGACGACATTCATTACGGCTATCCACGTAATTCACGGACACGACGCGAACATTGGTCTCCCGACCAGTTCTAATGAGCTACGACGAAATCGTCGTAAACTTCTTTCTTCGTATTTACTCACTATAGGTTTTAGTTTTAATCGAATATTGGCCTACTCCTGATATAGAGCGGCCCCGTATTATATAACCAGTATTAAAATGATTCAATAATAAATAATGTATAAGCTTCTTTAAATTCTACTGGCTTGTTAAATCAGTGTTGTAGTAGTGACTGTAACGGTTGTGGCTTTAAGAAGTGCACGGAAGTATTCGAGTCATATATATATATATACCATCTTTACACAATCATTCTTCCCGCCAATCCCCGGCGTATCTTGTCTAATTCCTCGCTCCCTAAGATCTTCCTGCATTACCGCCTTACGACAATCATTCAATTATAGGCGCTATTTCAACGGATGGTAAAACATGATCGAATGTTAAAATTTTTCGCTTTTGCGCAATGAAATCCATCGCAACGACCAAGCGTTTTATGCATACGTTAAGTAGTGCCCTTTATACCGCAAAGCGTAAACATACTGATGAGTTGTTCATATTGGCACTTATATCACGTTTTGAACGAACAAAAAATTATTTATAGGCCAATTTCAGGCAAACTCAGTGTGCCGACGTCTTGCGGTCAATTGTATATCCTAAATCTAACTCCTATTTTTTTAAACTCTTTTAAATGTTAAGGTTTTGTACTTTAGGAGGTTTTTTCCCACCAGGCGGACCTATACCCCTCTGCTTCTTGTTTTCTTCGATCAGGCCTTCGAAGATTGCGGGTCACACGATCTTATTGTTGAATTTTATCAAAGAGAGAGAAAGAGAGACATATTTTAGTAATGAGATGTTGACCGCCAATCGGTCACAGTTTAGGCCTATATCTGTGTCTGACGCAGTTTGTGCACATCATTAACAGTGCTTTTGCTCGTGTGACCTGACAACTATGAATTAAAAAAAATTCCGAATTACTTGTCTTAACTCCGAACTGATCCCCTTTTGATTATTAGTATGTAGAACATTTAACAATATGTATATTTATATATATCAAAATATAATCATTATCTAAGTACATTTTAGATCTTACGCATCTCGATTTCGTCGACTGGACATAAAAACGAAAAATAATTAAAAAAAAATCATCCATCTTTCATTACCCACCATTAATCTCCTGAAAATAAGAGAAGCTTCAACGCCAATAGTATTTGCATATAGCCGCATCACTAGTCGACGAAACGGGGTGTTTTAATTCTCTTCATTCTCACTTAGGATAAATAAAAGCTAGTGGGTAGACTGTAGAGGTACTCATAAACATGCGTCTCAACCACTTACCGCATAAATACCTAAAACAAGTGAACTGGCGGTGAAGTGAAAAATAATTTTGAACATCAGCCTACAATAAAAACACGAGGCACGACGTAAAGACAGTCACCGGGCATGTTTTAACGATGCGCTCTATAGATTAATTGATAATACTATCGGTTTGTAATATATATTCGATCGTCGCAACCATGACGGTACGTGGAAATCTCTATAAAGCAATACATTCTTAGTTTGTTCATATGATTACGGCTAGATAAGAGGACGTAGTTAGCAATACGGCAATTCACGCCTTCTTAATATCTTGCAGTCTCTGAGTAGTCTTCATTACATGAAATTAATTTTTTGTTGGATACGCATGAAGTGCAAAGGGGTCGAGTATGTTAGCTGCTAATAAGTAAGTAGTGTAGGTTTCTAGTTATAAAGTGGAGAAGAGTGACTGGTGTAGCTTTTTGATTTTTTTTTTGTTGTATCATCTCGCATGAGTATAAAGTTCGATAGAAAACAGAAGACTGCAATATGAGAAGAAAATTTTATTTGGAAATTTGTACATAAGGTCGCAGTTGAGCTGATTCCTGCGATATCGAAATTGAATACTGCTCATCTTGCAGTCTCTGAGTAGCACCCATTTCATTAAATTATTATTTCTTTTTTGTAGATGCGAATAAAGTGCAAAAGGGACGAGTATGTTAGCTATTAATAAGTAACACGGTGTAGATTTCTAGTTAGAAAGTTGAGTGACTGGTGTAGCTTTTGAATTTTTTTTTGCTGTATTATCTCGTACGCGTGTAAATAAAGTTCGATAGAAAACAGAAGACTGCAAAATGAGAAGAAAATTTTATTTGGAAATTTGTACATAAGGTCGCAGTTGAGCTGATTCCTGCGATATCGAAATTGAATA
>DWHO01003243.1:0-12222 GCA_018247575.1 Eurytides lysithous rurik | reverse complement strand
AAGTAATGCTTGTGTATGACTGTCTACGTATTACTATTATTTTTCTCGATCTACCTACATTGTTATGTTTTTGTCATGTTACGACCGACACAATGTAATATTTTTGTTATTGTACAATTTGTGTATTTCTCGTAGACGATTTGTAATCTTAAGAAAAATTTAATAAAAGATCTTAAACCATATAAAAGAAAACAAACTCCCTTTACACATATCTTTTTTCTTAAAATATTATTTATGAATCTCGAGGATTTGGGAACAAATGATAACTTGATGTCAAACTTTAACAAGTTGAAATTATGTATGTATGTATCGCAAAAATATTAATTAATAAAAGTTACCCTTTGTTTACATTCATAATGTCAATTTTAAATAGGTACTTTGAAAATTTATAAATAAAATTCAAAAACTTATAAAAAAATTTTAACCATTATTCTCATTAGCTTTAAAAACATTCAGTAAAATGTGATGCATATTTGGCATCTTGACTTTGAGTTATTAAAAGTTATATTACAATGCTCTAACAGCTTACACTGTATTAAGAAAAGAACAATGCAGGCAAAGAAAAGACCAAAAAGCTAAATAATACACACCTGAGTTATCTCACGCAATTTAACTGCATCACCAGTGCCAATAACAGTGCTAGAAAACTTGCTAAAGATCATGGGCACTTCAGGAGGTGACAGGTTCTGCTCCTGGCAGTGATCCTTGTAATTGAGTCCAACGCAGAGCACCTTATCCATGCCATGGATCGGGGCGCACAGTGTCACAGAGGAAAGTGGCACTCCTTCAGGATTACTAGATTGAACCCTTTGAAAATCATATCAAGTAATTAAATAAACAAGCATGGCTAGCAATCCAAGACACTATAAACTTATACTGTAATTCTGTTCTGTCAAATGACAACAAAAATTGTTAAAATTGTGTAAATATCTATATTTTATTATAAATGAAAACACCACTATCAATGGTGTTAAGTAAAAAATAGTTCTACAGACCTGAATGGAATTTTTCTACTTTTGGCCATAAAATAAGTTTGTTTTAAATTTTACATAATAATTTCAAAATTAATAATTCAAATTACTGACCCTTTCTGACCATATTAATAATGTGTAACTACACCAGCAAAAGGATTATTAATCTATGTTCTGAGGTCGGTCAGGTTAAATATATGTTCTTTAAATCTCCTAAACAGATCAGAAGATAGAAAGATATCAGATAAAAAGGGCTTCAAAATAATAAGTTGTATGTATTTTTGTAATTGTACTTCAAAGTAATTTGAGAGCTGTGATTTTTTTTTTCTCATGGCATTCAGTATTTTTTTTAATCTACATTATTTTTAGAAAAAAATTTAATACATATTTCTCTATAAATACAACTTTTTTTTATTAATAAATGGAATAGAAAGAAAAAATTATTATCAAGAGAAAACTTGAACAAGTTGAATAGGTATCACAGGTAATTCTTAGTGTTGATTATTTTTCAAAATACAAAAAGGAAGAAATATGTGTTCAGTAAAATAATTAAAATATAGGCTAATGACACTTTTATAAAAATTTTTAATAAAAAGATCAATACATAATAATATGGTTGAGAAACATTCACTAGCATTGGCCAACTTTATAAGGTAAAAACAAAAATCCTATTTATAGCCAATACAAATGCTATTAGACCTAAACATGAAAAAAAATTGTAATTTTGATATAAAATAAGTTATTGATTTGCCTTTTGCAACATGCCTTATCAATTTTTTTATAAATGCGTAAAATCTATTTATTTTTTATTTAAAAAGTGTTTTTTTATTTCAGTAATAAGAATATTTGGGTCTTTATTCATTTTCTGTTTATTGAAATTGTTATTTTGTAATGAAAAATTGGTAATTTAAAATGAAAAAATATTAATTTAAAATTAAAAGTTGTTATTTGACCTATAAACCCCGTATATATAATCTGATAGACTCCAATTGGATAATTTATTGTGTAACATACTTTGCATAATTAAAGCTTATATATATTTAAAACAAAATAATACTTAGTACTTATAAATGATAATGACTATGATAATTAAGTAATATAGGCACACAAGAAATAAAAAACAAAGTAGAAAAGTAATTAGGAACTCACTTTTTAACTTTATCCAAGACATTAGATTTTAAAATTTCCAAAAGGGTCAAAGGCAAACTTGTATCGGCTTTATTGACATCAACAACATTCTCACCAGTTAAGTATCCTACTTTAACATCGGACGGGCGATTTTTATAAGTAAATTGAACGAGTTTCATATTTGTTTTTACACCGACCGAAAAGCTCCTAACTACACCGAGCTTCACTGAACTATTAATATAACACTTAACTGGAAACTGAGTTTTTACTGACGTTATCGCATGTTTAAACAAACAACTGATAGCTGTCATTTTCAAGGAGAAATTACGTCAGGTTAGAACTTTTTCAAGTACAAAACAAAGCAGGTTATGCAATATTTTTACCGATTTGATTGCGCGTATCAAAACGAAAATATTACTAGGTATCGTCTTATCCTTCGTACCAGAAGAGCGTACTAAAACAAGGAGATTAATATCTAAATTTAATAATAAATATACTTCTTTTACTGATTCCGGTATTTGTTTTCGGCACCGGCTTACACTCAAACCTAAGTTTGACAAAATTAAGATGCGTTCAAAAATTATTAATTTTTTATCTCACACAGGCTAGCATACTATCGATGTACCTAATATTATTCTGTTAGTTATATCATTATTAAATACACAATAAAAGACTAAATATTATTACAATTTAATTTACAGTATATGCTATTATTTTAACATATGATAAATACATACTTAAAGAAACCACAGACAGATAATCAACAGAATCCAGGGAAATGACAAAGCCTGTTGCCGTCACGCTGGCGAAACGGTTCTGCTGGTACTTCTCGTTTCCTCGTAAAATAAATAAAAATTACTTTATTTTCAAAAAATCTCATATACATAATGTTATATATATCGTAACCTAACTACCGCGAAGAAGGTGGGATCCAAGGGCCCCTCAGAAAGAGGTTCCATCTTCAATTTAAATCACAATCGATAATAATCTTAATTTAAATTTTATCTAAAGAAATTGTGTGATATTGTACTCTTTACTAATGATACCTCCGTAATATTCAAGGTTGAGCGTAATCATACTAATTATGACGAAGTAATCAGTGTTCTGTCACGCATACTTAACTGGTTTAAAATTAATAATTTAGTTCTGAATGCCGAGAAAACTAAATGTGTTGAATTTACCCTACCAACCTTGCTTTACTTGACAACGAAGCACTAGAACTTACTGACTCAACTGTTTTCTTGGGTATAACTTTAGATAAAAAATAGTGGAACCCTGTAACCATATCTCAACACTCGCAGGTTAACTCAGTGCAGCCATTTTTGCAGTAAGGAAAGTTAGAAAATGGACGGATGTTGATAGAGCTAGACACGTTTATTTTAGTTATTTTCATAGGATTCTGTCTTACGGTATTCTAGTGTGGGGTAATGCTACTGAGATAAATTCGGTATTTATTCTTCAAAAAGAGCTGTGCGAGATATTTATAACCTGAGAGCTTGAGATTCCCTGCGTGATATTTTCAAAAGAACTGGTTTTAACGACTACCTCACAGTATACAGAACTGCATTTCGAGCACTACCGACTCGGCCACTGGTTTTCTCACGAACAAAATGTAAAAATGACTATTTAAAGATGTTTGTAAAGGCCTATTTGAATAAATATATTTTTATTTGATTTAATCATAATTGAGGTTAAATCTTGTAATTAAAAATTAAGTCGATTGTATTGTTACAATATTCTTAATTGTTCGTATTTAGAATTAAAATTTCGGGACTAACAAATGTTGCATGACAACCGCTCTCATAACATTATTATGGGAGTGAACGCACCTCAAAAGCCATGACCTCTACCAAATTGAATATCGATTTTTTCTGCGGCGCTATATTTTGCCGGACATTAAAATAGCGACAAACACATGCTGCTTAATACAAGATTTCTTTAAATGCATTATCATACAAGTTAACAATTCAACGATAGTAATAAAATATCTTTTTCTCGTATGATATTATGTAGTTCACGTTTTGTAACGCCGGGAACGGCCCGTGAGTAAACGGCCCGCAGGCAGGGAATATTTACAATGACCTGCCTACCTGCTCACAGGATTAAACCACGATGCTTGAGATACGTTAGAAAAATAAGCTAAGCGAAGAAATACATGAACAAGAAATTTAAAAAATATTAAAAATTATCTTACTAAAAATTTAAGTTGAACAAGTTCTTTTATATATAAATTTAATGAGTAGTATATACAGACTCTTTTTTTATTACCTTTCAGGTGTAAGCAGGAGTCCCAAAATTTTTAGTCATTGTATATGTATTTTAGATACAAAACTGAATTTTTCTTTTATGGAATTAAGTGACCAATCATTTTAGCTGCATTTTGAATTGATACTCAAAAAGGCACTATTTGAAAAGCTGAACCAAATAAGAGGTAATTAAACATGCAGATTAAAAGTTTTATATAATCTGCACAGTTTAAATTTATGTTCTAAACATTGCATGCAACTGTTACTACATGCACTGTAATCTTTACCCAGAGATTTAAGTCAAATCTAGACCAGTAATGTCTCAAAACAAAATAAATATTTATTCAAATAGGCCTCTATAAGCACTCTGAGAAGGGCCAGCAAGACACTCAACAGTTGCTCTTTTAAGGTCATGAGGTATGAGGTAAGCCTTAATACAACATAACGTAATGGCTATCTCAATTTTTTTTTTATAGTGATTAGGATGCAAACAAGCAACAATTCACCCGATGTTAAGCGAACACCGCTGCCCATGGACATCTGCAACATCAAGGGACTTGCAAATGCATTGCCGGCCTTTAAAATGGGAGTATGCTATCTTCTTAACATATAAGAGAATTAATTTAATTCCACACATATCAATCTACAAGAATCGCCTGAACAGTATAAAACAATGGAATGCTTGTATGTTACACTTTGAGGTACAATAACTACTATTGCTGAGGTAATATTTTGTATGAGTGGTACATTCCATACAAACATGGTGAATTCACAAAGAAAGAGATCATTATTACATTGACACCCCTATTCTCTCCAACATTTCATATACATCCACAATGCATCATGTAGCAGAAAATAGTGTAAAAAATTAGTTACACCAACACTGTAAGAAATCGAAACAATATCTTTGTTTTACAATAAATTTCGCATTTGAAAAATATGGAAAGCGTTTTCTTAGCTGTTTAATGAATAATAAGTGATACAACACATTTTGTTAATAACTACTGAAACTCTTTACCAATATTAAGGTGAAGGTTTCTTTCTAGTTATAAAGAACTCTTCTCTTGTGTGATATGGTGCATATGGATCTTCCACATAGTATTTTGGTTTCTTCCAAAATTTTGTAACCATCTTGTCTAGCAAGGTACTTTGTGTAGAATTACAAAACACATGCTGCCTAAGTCTTCTTTTTTGTGGTTGTGATTTCTTCCACAATTTCTTATGCCGGCCAACCTTGGGTCTAATCCATCCACCCCAGTTAAGGCGGAAGAATCTATATACTGCAGCTTTGACAGTTTTCCTTTTACCACGCTTCAGGCTAAACTTAATTACAGTTCTGGCTGGGACAGGATTTATATTATTAGCTATTTCTAAAATATGTTGGTTCATTGATAAACTTCCATGATTGATTATGTTAGTAGGAAAAACATTTTTCGTCACGTTAAAAGCTGTATAATTTCGTGCGTCTTGACTTATGATTTTAGCTGCATTTTGAATTGATACTCGAAAAGGCACTATTCGAAAAGCTGAAACCAAATAGAGGTTATTAGATTATTTTACACATGTAAGTGTCAATTATCCCTAGAAAAAGGAAATTGCAATTTACCAGAAATTGCACAACGCAACATTTTATCGTATTTATTTATATATACTTTAATTACTTAAAACGAAAAATTTTACACCATATCTCACTTCTTTTATTAACAAGTTACTTGACACAAGATGTCAATGTCACACATGAACCACAGATCTTAGAAACGGTAGACACGAATAATTTTTAATAACTCTTTTTTAAATGTCGAAGGTGGGTCTTAGTCAGCGTGGTTATTGTGGTCGATTAAGCCGAATAATTTAAAACATTTTCGATGTTAAAATTAAGCCAAATATTACCATGCCAGGGACACTAAAGAGCAGTACTGCAGTATTAATTAGTGAATTATAAGTGCTTGATGTTATTTTATAAATTATGAGATACCAACCCAGTCCACAATCTTAAGATGTTTTATTTTTATTTTAACATAATACTGAAACATCGTATAGATGTACCATCCATCGTATAGATGTTCTTTTGATATTGAAAAGTGCAATTCGATTAAACCCCAAACTGTCGACGAAAAGTGTACCCGTGCTATAAGGATGGCTTCAAGTGAAGCCTTTCAAGATGTTTTGTCATGCAATCTATTTAAAACACTTCTAGTTTCTGAATTGCTACAGGGATGAAATTTTTGAAAAAAACCTAATCCTTGAGCTATTCTGATACGATACGTTTGCAGGCGGAGGAGTAAAACGTTGAATTATTCTTTTTGGGATTCAAATCCATGATTCTTATTAATTACATTAGCATAAAAAATAAATGTACACTACAGGCCAAAAATGTTACAAATAAAAATTACCTTGCTTATAAAATTGAAATCAAAGTATGAAATACAGCTCTCTCGAGGTTTTTAAGTTGCTTATGAAATTATGTAGATATATAATAAAATGTACCCTTTTGTTATCTAAACTGTGGAATATGCAAAAGTCCAAATTCTGACACTTGTCACTTGACAGTAGTTGACAGTAAGAGTGGAAGATATTCGGTGCCGAAAATGTACAAATTTACGACCCATTTAAAAAATCCAAATTTGATTTTGGTATGAAGTCATTTTTAAGACCTTTATTTGTTACTTGTAATCGTAATGTATATTTAAATATTCATGATTGACAATGTTTTTATAAAAATGTTCACATATATTTGTTATGAGAAATATATTGTCAATGTTTTTAATTTTTTGTAATTCGTTTCTATAACAGCTTTTAGAATAGAACTGTATGATACAATTTTAAATACAAAAACAACAACAGAAAACATGAACTTTGTTGTTGTTGTCCCTTACATAACATTAGCGTAACGTCATTTTCATAATATGTAACCTATAAATTGACAAGGTTAAAGCCAATGAGATGATTGAAATCTTATTAGCAGGTTAATTTAAATACATTCGGTCATCTAAAGTTTTATTATCCATAAGAATGAAAACTCCTTATATCATTAAATAATTTTATTTTTATATGAAATATCAATTTTCTAATTTTTGCAGGTCAGAAAACACATAGGCGACACAACATGCACAGCACTAATAGTAATGAGGGCACCACGCCGAACCTACGCCCAGGATAAGGAATCCTGTCCACCCCCAAAGTCTGCCCAGAAATCCCATAAGCTATTATGGACCACTCTTGGAGCTACTGTCCTCACTGGAGCGGCTGTTGTATATGCTAAGTTTGTACATTATTTACCCTTATTGATTTTTATTAGTTATTTATGTATGTATATATTTGTGTGACTGCTCCAGGTTGACTGGTAGAGAATGCAAAATGGCATTAAGTCCACCTTTTGTAATGCCGTTTATTGGTTTGCAATAAAGCTTAAATAAATAAATAAAAAATATTTCTAGCATGTTTTTGTAGGGGGAAGGTCAATCAAAATTGTTCCTGGTAATATCAAAGAAGGGACCACATTCAGTAAAGAAATTTCCATATGATCAGTCAGTATTAAAATAATATCAGTTAGTAGCTTTAAATAAATTTTAAATCATGCATACAGACTAAAATCATGATTATTTAAAATTAAGTAAAGTACTTAATAACAATAAAGATTTTTTTGCTTCTTAATCTGTAAAGTTATTTTTAGATTTTATTGCATTTTTTTTTGTATTTATGATGTTTTAAATTACATTACAGCGTTAATAATTATCAGAAAGACTTATTTGTCTAATGATTTTTTTTAGTATTGAAACCTAATTTTATGTAATGAAAGTTTTTATTTTATTACCTTTTAGGATTTCTCTAAGCCATTTAACTAACTTAACACTTTTTAGGTTTACATAACTAAATTTCTAATATTGATTTCATTGTTAATGTTTTAGAAGCAGTCCAGACGCCCGCAACTGGTTAGAATCAAATGCACCATGGGCAAACAATTTTGTTGCACTAGTGTATCAGGAGAACACAACTTATTGGAAAACCACAGTGAACCAAATCAGCAAAGCTACATCCAGTATAAGTGATTTCATGTTTGGAAAAGTAAATATATCCTAATTGCAAGAAAAGGAACAGTATTGCTAGTCAAAATTTACTTTAAATATTGTTTGCGTTTGAAATAATTGTAGTATTCTTTCTTCTTTTTCATTAGTGTATTTTTTGCAATATTATAGGAGGGAGTCTCGCCGCTTGATTTTAAACAACGGTCAGAACAAGATTTAGAAAAAGATGCCGAGAAAGCATTTACAAAAAAAGACTATGAATGTAAGTTATTTAGTATACCACTATATTTTTAATGAAGCCACCTTCTGTTTGAAGAAATCACAAGATTTTTCTGCCCCTTAAATAATCCATTTAATTCAATGGATATTTATAAATTACATAAGCATGTTATACCATTAATCTATATGGTTATACTTATTTTTGTAATTTATATGCATTATTTTTGTTGGATTGCAGTTTCCCTTTGTATTAATATAAGTAACTTAATCTGACTCAATATAAATTCTGTAACATATTTTTCATTCATGCAGTAATTTTAAATGTGCAAATTAATGGTGTAGGATACTTCTTTAATTAAAACTAATTGTGGTTTTACTTCTTTAAAAAAATAAATAGTGTAAAAATTGATCTTTCATAAAAATAATTGAACCTGCATTTTGTTCATGATATTGGTACACCATTATTAGTGATTGTTATACTAACAATTCCTTAAATTTTTAAAACAGTGCCCCCTCCAAAGTTTGAACCACTCTATGTTGAAGAGAAACCTGCATTGAAACCTGAAGTTGAGACTACTGGTAATATTAACCTACACATAATATAATCAAATTAACGTCAAAAACAGATTCTTTTAAAACTATAATTTTTTAAGTTTGACTTGCACAAATCGATGTTTTCAAGATATCAAATGATTTTACACACTTATTGATTATAAAACATCATTGGCAGTGTAAACTACTTGAAAAGATCAAATGTAACAAATTATTACTTAAAACTAAGAGAGCAGAATTAGATTGGAATTAAAAATTTAAATTGATTTTCTCTTAAGTTTGTAATAATGTCTTACCATTAACTTAATTTCTTTACTATCAATACTAATTTAGAACTAAACTGATACGGCTGAATATAAAAGCGGAGAATAAAATTTGCCTATTACTTTGAATGAGTACCTGAATGATGGTGGAAACTGACACAACCACATTTTTTTCAAGTAGCAACACTGGTTCAGACCGAAGAATGCCCTCCACGGGTGCCCGAGCAGATAGTGATAACTAAGGACATGGTTGAATTGGAGCACGACATGCACGAAAACACAAAGGCTGCAGTAGATGGCTACAAGCAAGCACTTCAGTACTGCATTGATTACAACAGGGCTCTATTCCAGGTTGGTGTGTTCAGTGTTCGAATTTGGTGTTATAGCCTTTTTTTTTTAAATACTTTACTTCTTGCCATTTCCTTTAACTTGCAATTTTGCTTTTGAAAAAGGAGACCGACCACTTAAAAACAATAAGAAAAAAAGAAAATTAAACAAAAATGATTTTTCTCTTTTTTTTGAATTACCTCTTTTATGGCTGTGGTGTAAATTTGGATGTTTCGAGATATGACAAAGTCGCTTTCTAGCGTCGATATATACATTTCTTCTTTACAAACGACTTGTGCACTAAAAATAAAATCCAATGTCCCAAGAGCTTTCAGAAATTTGATATCACAGACAGTTATTCGGACTCCATATCTACTTTACACATGGAGTTGGAATAACTGTTTGTGTATTTGTAATTATTTATCCCGTTTGGGGATTGAACTTGCTATGGTGTTAGGCAAGATGACCAATTTTATCACCCTGGCATCCGTGCCGTATTAAGAGTAATTAAGTTTTTTTGTTTTACAGGTGGTTGAGTCGTCATTAGAAGACTTAGATAAGAAGCACTTTTCGGCGATTAGGGGAGCTCTGAATGAGAGAGATAGCGTCGTGAAGAAGGCCCAAGCCGCCGCAGCTAAAGCGAAATGCGCGATTGGTAAGAATTACTGTTAAACTTACCATAGCTGCAGTTTAGTCCATGTGTGTCACAAAAGTTTTGACTCAAATTTAGAACGGGCACTATAGCCTATGAAATTTAACAGAATAAAAGTTTAAAAGTGATGGGTCTTCTAAAGCCCTCTGAGGTTACTGTGTTACTACTGCTTGTTTCATGGTCAAACGGTAATAACTTGACTTTTGAGTTTCGGTTTGAAGGACAATCATGAGCTTACTTACTGAATATAGAGATAGACTATGTTATACTTCTAGGTGGTCAGCGATACAGTAACACCTGTTTATGTGCAGTAGACAAGGACCGCGGAAGGTAACTGCACCAAAAACAGATTTAGAAACATTAAAATGGCAATAAGAAATAATTTTTTACGACACATATGTAGATAAAACAATTGTACAAATAAAAAAATCGCATAAAGAAAAACGCCTAAAAACAAGACTGTATACATTCTGGCAACAAGTTGTGATAGGGTTTCTTGATTTCTATATAAATAGTAATAATAATAATAATATCATGGGACATTTTACACATTGCCATCTGATCGCAAACTAGGCAGAACCTGTACTATGGTAATCAGACAATTGATATACATACTTATATATTTTAAATATATACTTGTATAGATAAACAACAGCAGACACAGAACAAATACCTATGCTCATCGCACAAATAATTTGTCCTGGGTGGGAATCGAACCCACGACCCTCGGTTATGCAGTCAGGAGCACTAACCAGTACACCAACGGGCCACTCAATAAATAAATATCAATTTCAGAGACCTTGGACCGCATGATAAAGGCCGGTGTGAAGGCACCACCAGAAAGTATCGCCGCCACCCAGCGCTACATCAAGAAGTTCAGAGCGGACCTTGAACAGGTGGAGAGGGACTACAAAGAGGAATTGGAGAAAGCCGTCCTAAGTGACAGATATTGGAACAAGGTTGCTTTTCAAATATGTAATGTTGATCTTGTTTTCTATATAAAAGACCGTGGTAGCTCAGTGTCCGGGTACTTGCTTTTCATTTAGTATATTCAAGCAACCCGAGTTCAAATCCCGGTTCCTGCACCAATGGATTAGTTAAGTTATAATTAACAATATTAAGTGCCGATTTATCATGAGGAAGCCTGCATATTCAGGAAACAATAAAAAAAATCCTAAATATGTAAAGTCCGCCAAACCGCAGTGGGGCCGCGTGGCGACCTGTGCCCTTATACCTTTTGTGCAGAGGAGGCCTGTGCCCGGCAGTGGGACATATAGGCTGTTACTTTACTTGATATATGATATAACAGAGAAACATTCTAGTTTTTACAAATTAGAACTAGGTGTTTAACAGTTTTACATAACGAAAGTTTTTTTTTATGGATTAGGTTGACAAACGAGCAAGCGACTGATCCTGACCTGGTAGTAAGTGATCGCCGCCGCCCATAGACATTTGCAGCATCACAGAACTTGCAAATGCATTGCCAACCTTTAAGAGGGGGAAGTTTTGAAAGTGGAGTGAGGGAGGGATGGAGGAAGGAGGAAAGAAGAAGCGGAAGGGGGAGGGGATGGTGGAAGAGATAGGAAGGGGAGTGAGAGGGAGGAAGGGGTAATAGGAAGGAACGGGATGGGCCACCGGCCATCTCACTCACTGGATGAAACGCGGAAGCAAAAACACTTCCACTTTACGCTGATATATATAGTGGTCGAACTCCTTTGCACAGTCAGCTTGGGCTGGTACCAGCTGCCAGTTGTTCCATGGTCAAGCAGTAATGTGTAATCACTACGTGTTCGGGCTTAAAGGACAACGCTGTTAGTGTGATTTCTGGGCATATGGCAT
>DWHO01003242.1:0-12222 GCA_018247575.1 Eurytides lysithous rurik | reverse complement strand
GAGTGCACCTGTGTCTGCGCAAACGCTTGTGCACTATAATATATTCTGCGCACTTGGCTGATCTCTTGTAGATCGGCTGCCGTGGCCGGATTCGGTCGGGAGGACATCATCAATGGAAGAAAAATAAATGTTGTGCCGACCCCACCTAGTGGCATAAGAGCAGGAGAAATTAAGATTAGATGTAACTACTTAGTTCGATTTGATATCAATGTCTGAGATCATCAATGAATTATCTTTGATTTATAGGGAACAATATTCGCACTTGGGTCACATAGTGTTTTGTGGGAATATCGAACCAGCTAAAAATCCAATTTCTACGAGTCGGATTAGTATGTTAAAATTTTGCAATAGTACTATCTAATCTACAAAGGCAAACAAAAATGATCTTGAAAGTTTTAAGTAACTTGCAACGGTTATTTTTTTTTATTTATCCTTTTGAAATGACCAATAATCTATCTCACTCGATGTCCTAGTTGCCTCAGCTAAAAATTATACAAAGTAGGCTGAACAAAACATCGTAATTATCTCTTTTTCATTTATCTAGTGTAAAGATAGCTGATGCCATTCCTTGTCATAATTCCAAAAACATACCCACTGGCTCACTTTCGAATTTGCAGTAATTGAAAGGATTTAAGTTTATAATATATAAATAATTGCCTCAGTAGCCTAATGGCCCGCGCTTTACAAAAAGGAGGTCATGGGTTCGAATACCGCGGAGATCAATGACTTTGTGTTACTGTTTTTTAATTGGATTAGGGCATTACGGGCTGAACACCCGATTGCCTGAAAAGTAAGATGATCCATGCGCCGGATGGGCATGTAAAAAGTCGACGCCATCTAGCGGTGGCTTGGAGAAGTCCTTATTAAGAGGTCGGTTTAGTGTCATCGCCTATGCGCCTGATCTCTCTCCGGTCGTGTCAGTTATCCGTCCCATCGGGCTATGAGAGTAAAGGTAGAGTGAGTGCACCTGTGTATGCGCAAACGCTTGTGCACTATAATATATCCTGCTCACTTGGCTGATCTCATGTAGATCGGCCGCCGTGGCCGGAATCGTTCGGGAGGACATTATTATTATATCATTATATAAATAAATAGTAGTTACATTTAGTGGCACATCTAGCGACCTTACTTCCGCGTACCGTCACCCGCACGCAGTAGATAAAGTAAAGGCCCGGGGCGCGTCACCCTGCCTGATTTATACAGGAGCCCTTATCCAAGATTACAATGACCGCGATCCGCGTGCTCGCCTTACCACTCACATGTTACGTATGTATAAATATTTATAGACCATGAAAACATTTAATGGACATCAATTCGAGCTTAATAGTATTAAAAAAAACTCTTTGTTCGCGAGTGTTATAACTTTCTTACCGCATTAAAAAGCTGAAGGCGGAGTATTATTATTATTTACTAGTTTTTGCACGCGGCTTCGCTCATGTGGAGTGTTGCTTCTGGCCATTTTTCCCTTTTTTTTTAAAAGTATGTGATTGGATTGCATTTTTTACGAAACTAGGTCGTTGTTAATTTATAAAATCTATAGTTTATCCCGTGATCAAGGCATGCATGTACTCTAATTACATTGCAAATAATAAGTTAGGTTTAGACGTTTGCTAAAAAAAAAACAATGATTACATCTTGATAGTTTCAAGATGTAATCATTGTTTTTTTTTAACAAGGAAATATACTTAGCAAAATAACTTGTCTGCGGTTGAAGTGTCAAGTAACAATATACTTAATAGAAATGAATTAAATTCAGTTCTTAATAGACTCTATATATTCATCTAATTAAACACTAAAACCTTTTTTATATATCACTAAGCTTAGTTCAAGTCCATGTTCAAGCATTTGTTCCTTTTAAGTAATCGCTCGAAGTGAGGACATTTTTAACATATTGAAAATTGTCGTTATTCATCACTTTATTAGCCTCCACTATTCTTTATTAATTACCTTCTTAATTACTGATTTTAAAATAATTTCGAGGAAAGAAATGTTTGCGTGCCATTCTCAATTAACGTGCCACGATAATGTATACCTTTAAAAATTCAAATAAATTCTCACGATGGAAATCATCAGATATTCATTAGCATATACCCATTATAATATACCCAGAATTGTAAGAATTAATCAGTTTTAATCCGATAATTACTACTTAAGTCTCAGAAATTCTTAACAATCAAGGCGAAAGTGTGACGAACATTTTATAATATCAAAGAATGAAAAAAAAACAACCACTATAGGAAACAGTCAAATAAATTATACTTGGAATCTTAGTAAGATTCAAAACTCAGAGTCGCTCAAAATTCGCCACTTTTGATTTTTGTAATTTAATAGAGAAGCACTCGTCTGGATATATAGTTTATCAATATCTGTTTATATATTTTATTATTATAAATACATAATCCTTCCTTTGGTGGTGCAATCAGTAATAATATAATATTACGTTGATTTGGATGTTAAATGTATTTATACGTCGTAGTTCTAAAAGAAAAACAAATATTAAAAGAGAGATTAGAGAAGTGGTCGAACAGCAAACCTTTTTATAATGAAGTTTCTGCTAGATCGTGCAAGGAAGGACTGCTCCCTCAAATTAAGGTGTTTACACTTAGACTTTCAGCGGTTGACTACACACCAGCCAAACATCTGTTGTTGTAGGTCCACGACCATCGTTCACAGTGGTAAGTGCACTATCAGGTGAACTGCTTTAATTTTTTTATATCACAACGAATAATATGTTTGAATTCGATTATAAAGATTCACATAGATTTATGGGCGCTGCGTTTCGGAGGGTGTGTATTTATTAAAATGCTAATTTCCCAACACTCCTCCGCCACGGCTTTGGACGCTCCTATCGGAGTCCCGCACGCTTTGTGTACATTTCCCAGATTTATTTCACACACAAATGTACGAGTATTACTAACGTTTCTCGAAAATCATGAATTTGTAGATAGGACTAAAAATTTGACTATTATGTTATTAGAGCCTTAGAGCGAATGTCTTGAATTTACGCGAATTATACATACAATAAAAAAAACGTAATCTAGGAATTTTGTTTCAATTTCTCGATATTTCAGTCTTATCTACAGGGTATAGTTCTATTGATGATTATTCAAAACGGCAGGTAAGGCATTTTTTTTAAATCAAAATCATTCTCTCGTACAATTCAGTTTTAAGTCAAAGATACAATTATGGCTTGTTAGTGAAATATATACTTAACTAATCACTGAAATAAATTAAAAAGGCTCAACAATTACCATTATATACTAATACATATATGGTATATAGAATAATTTCCTCTTTAATAAACTCGGTTAAAAAACAAAAGACCTAAATGATGAACGTACCGTTTCATTCCTACAAAAAGTTACACGAATCAGGAATTTAAACTGCTGAGTTCAAATTATTGAACACATAAATGCTTAATAGTAGGTGATGCGTCCAGAAGCGTACGGTTAGGGTTGAGCCAAACAAGGGCAATAGCAAAGCAAATTCAATCACGGTGAATTAGGGACGCCCTTAATATTTTAATGCTTGACCACCGCCCGCTAACGAGAAATCGATTCGGTCCCTCGCTAGGAGTATACATCATGCTACCATACATACATCTCATCTCGCCTAATTGGGGCCGCTTAATATGGCTTACCGACGTAAGTGCGTAATTTATTTCGTTCGGAAAAGTACAGTTGCTAGGGATTTGGGCGTGGAACCAGGAATAGTACAAGTTAACCAACCGCCATTGGGACAAAACGATTAATATAGTTAAAGCATTACATCGATTTTACGTGGCATATTATCTACTATTACTAGTTAAATAGACGACTTGGTCGAATTTTTTTGCTAGTACAGTTGTCTTTAAGAATATAAAAGCCGAAGGCATGCAATCGTCTAGCTAGCGATGATAAAAATGTTTATTAACATTCCAAATCAAAAGTCATTTATCGATTCAAATATAAGGATTCAACACAAAAATTTGAAGACAGTATGATTGCATCCAATTTTAACATAATATAAACTTAGCTCAAATTTATATTACAAAAACACCGTTGTGTTAAAGGTGTTTTTATTTATTTGAAATAGCTCTGAATCTTATAATATTCAAATACTAAACTATACTCAACTGAGATTTTCATGGAATTTCGGTTATCTTAGCAATTAATAAATTGTAGTAAATAATATAAAATATGTTTGTACAATTGTTCGTAAAATTTACGGAATGATTTTTTCTATATAAATATGATAATACTATAATCTTATAGTATTAGGACTTATTTATTTTGATTAAAATCTTTTTTCCTCGTTTTTATTAACTTGTAATTACTAATTCGATAATTGGTATGCAACACTTATGCAACAAATTTTATAAATAGTCAACAATTGCTTTGTAAGATCGAGAATGAAAAACTATTTTAGCACATATAATTAAAAACAACTCCCTCTAACCTGTCACAGCTTCGCACAAAGCTATCGAAATCGTATAATCGACCGCACAAAATCGAAGCAAGCGATCTCAACGCCTTAAAGCTGACATTAACAACACAATTAAAAAGCCAATCCGCGCGGCTAAAATTCACGTGCACTTGCGAGATACCAATCTGGGCTTTACACCAATCGATATAAAGATTTGAATTGTTTATTTTCGCATTTGCCGTAAGGATTGCGCCCGAGGCCACGCACGCGAGCCTGAGCGTCTCAATACGGGGCGAAAAACGAACACTGAAATTAAACTTCGTTTAACATGCAAATTTGAGAGTCGCCACGACAGAATGAGCGTCGATACTTAATTACTCGTTTAATCGTTTAATCTCGACGAGTTAAGGTGGGTGCATATTGGCGAAATCTCATTCGCTACTCGCAGACACCACCGACCATCTGTTCAAACAACAAAACGAATGCAGTAACTTTCGCTACAGTTCAATGCAGTTTCCTGCTAGTCCTTCTTTTGAGGTATTTGTTATCGATACATTGCGTCGGCTGAATGATATCGATTTGAATCCCAACTTCGTGTGTCGAATCGGATTGCGCATCGCGTGAGTGTCTACTGGATTTTATCAGATTTGTACGGGCATGCAACAAGACTACCGGTCTCGGGGCCAATAAATAAAGAGATGCGCTCATCCCGGAATGCGGATATAACGTTTGATTTATTTGAATACCACATACAAATGTGGTTACTTATAAGTTTTAATTATTAAATAAATTTTCATTACACGACATGTTAGAACATGATATAGATATCGTGTAACGATGAAAGGAAAGGAAGCGAAAGGTGTAATATGCATGTTTTATGTCTTAAAATACACACATCTTCTTAAGATCACACACATCTTCCTCAAGCAAAATAACATAATATAATGTAATGGGAGAGCCTGTACTATGGTAATCAGACATCTGATATACATACTTATATAGATAAATAACACCCAGACACAGAACAAGAACCTCTGCTCATCACAAAAATATTTTGTCCTGGGTGGTAATCGAACCCACGACCTTTTGCTTTGTAGTCAGGAGCACTAACCACTACACCAACGGGATGGTCAATCGTTTTAACAGATTCGGAAAATCGTTTATTATATTATAATTACTGCAACTACTGTTGTCATGATTTTGAAAGCACACTTCACTCTCTCGCATTGTTTTAACAATTAATCATATTATACATAATTTATTACACTTTTCTAACTGAGGTAATCGTAGTCAGCATGAAAATTGTCTATTTTATATAATTTATTATTCGAGAGCTACTTCCAATAAAAATATAACTAAACGTATATTTCTATTCCCTCTGCCAATAAATAACTTTTATAAATGAACGCTCTAAAAACAAGCAAATAAATTAGTCGGACACTTTTTGTTCTTAACAGGGAATCCCATTTTTATCGGTACGCGTTGATTCGCAACCAAAGTTCCCAACAGTACATATATTCACAGTAAACAATAACTGGGTGTACATGATTAATGTAGTGAGATGGATTTATTGCTTACTTATTTTTGTAGTTTTTGTTATATCTCGTTCGCTAGCACTATTATAGGTGATTTATTTTGCTGCGTAGACAATTATGTACATATGAAATGTTAGAGAAAGCCTCGCCGCTACCTGGAGAGCATCGGTTTAATCAGTCAGTCTTGTTCATATAATTCAAAGAAGCGAATATTTAATGAATATGTTTAATCGATTTATAATGATAGAAATCTATTAGCTATTTACATAATTCGAACTGATTTTCTTTCAAATATCGTTTTGAGCTGAAACTGTATATGTTTTTTCATTCCATCTTAATAGATAAAGAATATGATAAGGTTACTTAGTAGTAAAATAAACGTCGCATACAGTGGCGGTACTATCATACAAGCCCAAAGCCCGGCTTGCCCTACTAAGGAGTAAAATTTGTAAATCTTAATTAACACATAATTCCCGCAACAATTACAAGAAAAATCGGGAATTATATGCTAATTAAGATTTATAAATTTTTCTCCTTAGTACGCCAAGCCGGGCTTTTGGGATTGTATGGTAGTACCGCCGCTGGTCGCATACGTAAACTCATATGCAAGCCTAAGGATGTTGTAGACGTCTATGGCTGGGTATAATCGTTCAATTTCTGGTGATTGTTTGAATGATTGAAGGTATTTGTTTCTCGTGTGAAAAGTTTTATTTATATTTTTGGCACTTTGCTTGAGGTTATTTGTTATCCTCAGTTTACACACACGGATACACATAACTTCACATAATAAACTGTATTCAAGCATTACATAAATACTCTTTTAATAATCAGTTTGATGATGTTAAGATAAAATTAATTAGTAAGTATTAGTTAATAAAATAAAGGAGCATTTATACGCATTTCGATATTGTAGCGACTTCAGTGTTTTATGATGTAACTTACTGTATAAATTCAAGTAACTTAGTTGGTGATATTAAAATCCAGTTAATGTAAATTACATGCGGCGATAGGTAATGTTAATGGTTGATAAATCATTAATAACGAACCACAAATTACTTTAACGGGTCAAAGAGATCGGGATTGGAAGCTGTAGGTGGTTCTGCTAAAGGGAATTTTTGGCAAATACGTTCGGCAGCGGCGCGTCGAGTAGCACCGCCTCCGTGTTATTATATTACTACCTACTCGGTGCCGAACTGAAAATAATCAAAACTTTGCTCATAAAAATCCAAAACAAAAATGCATTATTCATGCTCGCCTCTCGGCGTACGTCCTGCCAACATACCCTGAGCCCGCCCACCCTACGCGCTCTACGGCGATAATTCAATGTTGGCTACATTAAAAGAATAGTTACGGTTCCCTATAGGTTGGGTGGGCACAATGGAACTCGGGAGGACATCGCGGGTAAAGTACAAAACTGTCTGGAAATACATAAATATTGTATTTAGGGTATGAGAATCAGACGGGGATAAACTTGATTAATGGGCGCTAGGTTTTATAAACTAGATACGTATTTCGTACTATTCGTGTGTAGCGCTCACTGAAACTGGCGAGATAAGGATTTCGTTGTAAGGGGAGTAAATAAAGCGACCCAGGGTTTGAAAGCGCAACGGTATCAATATTCTAAATTCGCCCGGCACGTCCGCTGGCGTCTGCATTGCCGGTCTTGGCGCGGATTTATTCGAACTCTATCAAAGAAAAAGTTGTAGCTCGCCGGGAACCCGCTAGGCGCCGTGACTACCCCGACGTCGTAAAGGCACGTGCACAAAGATACCACGATCTATGTCTATCTATCATACTAAAGCTGTATAATAATCCTCATGTAATGATATAAATCTATAAGTGCGTATGTCGACCCGTCGGTTCGTTTCTTCACGCAGCAACGAATTAACGGATCGTTAATTTTTTTTTATAGATGGTTTTTGTATTAAAGAGTTCTTTCAACCTACATCCACTGCTCATCCGATACATCATAGATTCAAAAATGGGGTATATGGTTTTTTTTATGGATTAGGCTGGCAAACGAGCAAGCGGCTCACCTGATGGTAAGTGATCACCGCCGCCCATGGACAGCTATGGGCGGCGGTTGCCAGCCTTTAAGAGGGGCAATTTTTGAAAGAAGGACTAGGAGAGAGGGAGCGGAAGGGGGGATAGGATGGAGGAAGAAATAGGGAACGGAGTGGGAGAGGGAGGAAGGGGAAGGAAAGGAGTGGGCCACCGGCCACCTCAATCACCGGACGAAACGTGGAAGCAAAAACACTTCTACTGTATGCCGATATTCTGTGAGATCGTGGTATTATATTTCTTAAAATCAAAAAGCATGAGAAGATACCATGGATATGTATATAGGCCTTATTATAAGTGGGTAATCGTGATTGTACGTCTCTTGTATTTTTGGGACTCCACAGAGTCCACCTCGAGATTACCAAACCATTAGCGAAGGCCGCTGCGTTAGACGTAAATTGACCCCGACGACCAGCAAAACACAAATATTTTTGTCAACTCACGCATGTCTTCATGCATAACACTGCAGATATAGGATCTAATCCAACTGATGGAAACTAGGGACACAAACTGGCTCGGTATCCCGATAAAACAAGTTTAATAAAAGCACAGGCATTTGTCCACACCGGACAACATGATATTACCATCAGGCCAGTCCTACTCGAATCCAAACGGAATGCGCAAAATAATAATTATAACTGTACGCAATCTAAGGTATAAATATTGTATGTAAATGTAACAACGAAGTGATCAAGGTTTTTGGACTTTGTTTAGTAAATTTAAACAAATTGGTTCTTATGAAAACTACGAATAAAGTCAACAGTGTGCGCTGCCCTTAGACCGTAAGTTGGTATTCTGGCATGCATGCAGCTGTTTAATACACTGTCAATTGCAACGTTGCCATTTGTCGTTTTAAGTGCCCCCGCTCGTATTTTTCAAATGGAACACACTATTCATACCCACCCATCCATTAATAAGTATCAAATTCCTTTATTTAAACACTTTGTTTATAATGACAAAAAGAGAAACTATTTTTTTACGAATAGTAGGCGAAAGGACGGAAAATCGTAAAGATTGGTGTAAAAAATTGGCCACGCCTGATGTACATATAGCAAGAAATTATGATACAAGAACATTTTGAACCAAGAACCACGAACCAACGTACCGAATAGAAATTCCTCGCTTAATTTATGAATCCATTTGCGAATCAATTGACTGATATTTTTTCCTATTTGTATAGCTACAAGCAAAGATTAAAACAAATAAACGAATATCTTTAAATAATATATTCGTTACACGTATTTACATTTTTCATCCATAGCGCGAACCGCCAAATGGAAAAGTATTTCACGGAATATCCTTCCAGTTGTCAGTATTTTTTAATCGCTCCACAAACTCGGTAAACATGTTTACTCGTGGCATTCCAGCTATATTTCTATCCTCTTGACGGTATTTCCACATACTGTAGATGGCAAAGACACAAAATTTTGCTAGAAATACATACATCTTTCTGATGATAAAACGCGGGGAAACATTCTATGCATTTTAACATTATGAGTGTTGTTTATATCTCGTTGCGCAATTCGCACCGTATTTTTTTCGCTTTGTATTTTTCGTCGCTTTAGTGCTGTAGATTTTGAATATTTCTCTTAAGTATAAAGAGAAATGCTAAGAATATTCTTAAGATATTTTAGTTGTTGAATATTTGAATGCACATTTGGTAACTTTATTTTACATCAAGCTTTTATGGCCGTGCTAAGAGCAGCATAAATTTCATCAAAATTTGTTTTTGTTAAGATCGCTTTCCGAAAATGTCTTAATGTAATTATAAATATGAAAATAATTTAATAAAAATAGATAAATTTGTAATCGGTTTTTAGCGAAAATCTATTTATTTTAAAATAACATATAAATTGTAGCTACATTTTATCAGTTCGCGTTAATGTTCGGATATCTTAAATATTGAGTTTTAGTTCTGAATGCACCATATACTTACTAAATCCTTCAACGTTACATAATCCTTAATACAAGTGTATACTCACAGATAATACAACAGGTAAAAATTAATTTGTGAATATATATTCTTTGAAAATATATATTCGTGGTGAATGCTTTTTTGTAGTTATTAAATTTGTTAACTTAATGTATATATGTATTAATTGAAATATATTCCTAATGCACTTCCAGCTGTCTATTATAGCACGATACCATGTTCACCATACGATCTATCCGAGTCGTTCCTTCACGCAAATATGTTACTTTTTGGAAGCTCTTTTCACGAGAACCGCATTCAACATTCGTCTCGCATCGCTGAAGGATTTTTATGGGAGTTTAACGTAAAATATCGGTATAAACTTCAAAAATATATTAAGAAAATATTGACACGTTAACAACCACAATGTAAATCACAAAATAAAACATAAACACAATATTAAACACAAGAAATTGAATAGATACTTTAACATATTCTCAGGCTTGGATGTTATTGATTTTTGTCTGTTGTATATTAAAGTATGTACAATAGACAAATAATATCCAAGCTAATTGACATTGTTCACAAGTGATTTTATATAAATTTATTACATTACACAAAATAAAATATTCGAAAAAAAAATTTGGATGTTATGGGTGTTTTGCGTATTGTATATATACTTAATTTAGCCATAACTACTGTTACAATTAAAAATAAGCAAAATATTACTTTTGAATCTGGAACCTGTCAATCTGTTGTTTGTAACCTATACGATTGTTCATTGTGTTTTTTATTTTCGCGCCAATGTATTGTAAAATATTTTATGATTTTAAAATAGAGTGGGGTGATAAAGAGAACCGAATCGCTGGGATTGCATTACGTAAAGTAGGTATGGTGCCAAATACAATTTTTAAAATCCTCCATACGCTTGGTATTAGTCAAATGGTCAAATGTTTGTGTACCGGGCTATTGACAGGTACAATGAAACCACCTCTGTTTGTTATAGAAAAAGATTTGACGGTCCACGTAGTGTTCGTACGAAAACTGCGATGAAAGCATTATGGGAAAGATTAAAAAAAATCCTGTCCGAAAGCAAAATATGTTATCTCGGGAGATGAAGATAACACCTAGAACCATGTCGCGTATTTTAAAAGATACTTAGGACTTGCAGCCTATAAGAGACACATTGGTCATTTCTTAACTGATAATTTAAAAAGTATAGGATGGTAAAATCAAAACAATTACTTAAGCGCAAAGGAAGATCACAGACAAATTTGGTTTACGGATGAGAAATTTTTTATAGTTAAGCAATATTTTAACAAACAAAATGACCATATTTATGCTGAAAGCTCTGAAGAAGCTTCCCAATTAGTCAACAGAGTACAAGGCGACCGACTTCAGTGACGGTTTGAAGGGGTGTTAACTATGAAGGAGTGACTGAGACGTTTTTTTGTGAAAAAGGTATCAAAACATCGACACAAGTGTATGAGTGTGTACGATACCATTCTGAAGAAAGTTGTTAAGCCCATTAACCACCATGTTCAATAACCAATAATGGTCCTTTCAGCAAGATTCGGTGCCGGGTCATAAAGCTCCACCCATAAAAATTCACCCAATCTTGGGTAGAAACGAACATTCCGGACTTTATCAGAGCTGAAGACTGGCCGTCATGTAGTCCTTATCTTAATTCACTGGATTATGATATATGGTCAGATTTAGAGAGTAAGGCTTGTTCTAAACGCCAAGATAATTTTGAGTCCCTAAAACAATCCATACGATTGGCAGTAAAGAATTTTCCTATAGATGGAGTGCGTGCTGCTATTGATAACTGGCCTCAACGTTTTAAGGACTGTATTGCAGCCAATGGGGACGACTTCCATTAAGCTTTACATATTTTTAATGGTTTTATATTAATGTATTAAACTAACACACTGTAATAGAAATAAATGTTACATACAATAAAAAAATGTTCTTTTTCTTAAATTCTTTTTTTTTTCAGAAGTTAATTGACGAGACAAGCATGTCGTGCGCCAGACAATAAGCGACAAGCCCGTGACAACAGCATCACACAGAGCATACCTGGCACTGCACTGCTCTCATTACCTAGAGATTGTGATTGTGTCCAGTGATTACGGTGACAGCACTGCCCTACAGCCCGGAACAAAGTGATGTTGACCTCCCAACCAAATCCAGCCACGACGACCGATCTACAAGAGATCAGCCAAGTGCGCAGTATATATTATAGTGCACAAGCGTTTGCGCAGACACAGGTGCACTCACTCTTCCTTTTACTCTCATAGCCCGATGGGA
>DWHO01003241.1:0-12223 GCA_018247575.1 Eurytides lysithous rurik | reverse complement strand
AACATACTCCTTAGGGTGGATGGAACCGGTCTTATTAAGTCAAGTAGAGAAAAAATATAAACAATAAAAATATTTATTTTTGTTTTTATAATAACGTTAAAAAGTTTCCATATTATGTTAAACAGAGCGGTATAAGTATATATATGATTTAATATGCAATAGCAATGCAGCTAAAAAATTAATACCACTGGATATAACCTCGGCCAAATATCGACCGAAGCTGATCGATCTAAATTGTTTTGGTTAGTTTTCAAAAAGCTGAATTGTATACGGTTTTAATGTTTAAGTGCAGTATATTACTATATATGTTTTAGATATTTCGCTGCAGTATACTCACGACAATAGGCAAACTGAATACGAATAAACAAATACAGATACTAAAGTCACGCGAAATTTACCAATTCCGTACTTTTGTCGACTTCCCATTTCACTGCACACGCTGAAGGAGAAAAACGATAACGCTCTCAATACCGTCTGGGGAATTTTCAACGGTTACGCTGATATGAGCCAGTGGTGTATAAAACCGTAAAACACATTTTAACTGCAAATGTTTTTACGTAAACTTTTCGTATATGATGAAATATAGCGATGTTATAGACTATGTGTTTATGAATTCGAATTGAATGTTAATTATATATTTATTGAACTGAGTGATGGGAGAACGATATCATTATTTCGTATAATTCATAAATTCGAAGAAATTAAAAGACAGGATGAGCAATTCATGATTCTTTTTTTTTCTGACGGTGCGTGGTCTGTTAGCCCATAATAACACAGTATCTTGAACTGCGCGAATCCAAAACTACTTGACTCAAAGCAACGCTTGTCAGATAGGATGTAAGATATTTCTAAGCCCGATGATTAAACTTGAAACTTTGTTCAACAGAAACTTCACAATAGTCAACTATTTTACTGCCAACAGTGACGTGGGAATACCCCATGAGTCCTACTACATACAATGAGTTTCACCGGTTCACCATATGTCACCTAATCATTGTAAGGTCTTTCCATAGTTCATTTATTTTGACTATATGAAAATTTACCAGCAAAAAAGGTTTTGGTTTATCATTTTGTTAGTATATTACTAATCATTGTATTACCCGCTGTTAAAATTTACCGCTCACGGTGAAAAATTTCAAAAAACTCAGTGAGTTTCATCAATTGTAACGAATAACATGTAGATTCATCGAAGACATTTACGAAACACTAACTGTTTCAGCAATAAATAGACGAGCACAAGTTGTATTTTAAGCACAGATAATTTTAGAACTAAGCGAACAATGCCCGTATATACGCATATCCCCTGTATCTTTTGCACTCTGTGAGGGAAACACATACGTTACGAATACGAAAGGATTTACCGCGTTGAAAAATTCCAGTCGAGAAATCTTTGCAGACCCTTTTAAGCGTTTGCTTTGGTTTCTGCTCTATTTAAATTTTGTGTAACTAAAGGTAAAGATAATACCAATCCTTATGTATCGTGATAATACTGATACTAAATAAAATTTTTGTTTGTCGGTTATACTTGCGTATATCGTACATTTTTTTTTTCCACGGAGGAAGCGATCAATCTGATTTTAACGTACGTATGCAGGATGCTTTTTGTTTAAAAATTTAAAGATATAGGAAAAGCAAAATGTGAGCAAAGTCATGATCAAAGTATAGTAAAATAAGCCGCCGGTTAATAAACAATTTAATTTAAAGTAGACTCGGATATGTCTAACATTCACCAGTAATGTAAGGCAATTGAGAAATGTATATTTTTAATAAAATCAGGATTTTATTTTATATATGTAAAGTTCGTTTTTATATCACTTTGTCAACGGATTCAAAATATTAAAATGTTCGAATAGATCCAATCTTTCAACATTTTACTTCAACAATTTAAGTAGGTCATAATTTCATTACCCATTTGCTTGTCGAAAGGATCTCAATCGAGCAAATGCTGGGAACCGGGAAATCCCGGTCAGAGAAGCCCGGTTGCGTAGCGTGCATTGTTTCGAAAGCCCTTTTGCGTTCCCTCCTTACGAATTCATTTCGTTCTCTATAGTTTTGTTAGCTTTTGTTTTGGAAGTTTTGTTAGCTCGTTTTTCCTTTTATTTCATTTCTGTGTATCTTTGATGTTCGCTTTGCCCGGGTTCGCCCTGCTAACCCGCGAAGCTCCTGTGGGACGGCAAAACAATAATAACGTGCTGTTCTCTGTCACCATTATTGTTGTTAACGCAAACGGAATTTCACGACATTGTGTATTAAAAGACATTACTGATATTATTAATCTAAAAGTGTTTGTTTTTTTCTTTGAGTCGGCAGCGGATTGATATAATTTTAGCATAGGTTTATGTACAGGCATGGGCAAAATTTGTCTAAAATTAAAAAAGAAGCACATCATATCTATTATTATATTACATATAATGCACAGGCAAACTGTTGTTGGTTTTTAGTCGGGTCAGGACACATGTCATACACACAAGATTTTCAGAGTAACAAATTATTCCAATGGCCCGCTGAACATAAGGGAAATAAACGAAAAACATACGTAATATTGATACAAATATGTTTAAGCCGATCAAATGACAGCAATTTTGTCCAGTCTGAGGCTATTGATCAAATTTCTACAACACGCGACATTTGCGCTTTATGATTCTCTGTGTCAAGCTCGGTTTGAATCGATAAATTGTAATATATGCAAATTGTAATACGATTAATTACCAGTTGACGTTTTAGGTAATGTGCATAATCGACATCTAATAACTTGGCCGTAGTTTACGTGATATCAATATGGTATCAATATTTTATCATTGTTATGAAACCAAGTGTTAAATTCGGAAGTTTAATAGCTAGCAAAGATATTATTCGTGAATGAGGTCGAACAGTTTCCACATCACATACATGCATAGATTCCAGACCGACAGGCATGTTAAGATACTGTAACGGACGGGCATTGGCTACCCTCATATTGTTTCATATTCTCATATAATGGCAACACACGGAATCTAAACCACAAAAATATGATGGAATTGTAATAAAAAATTAGAATTATAAGTATAGTATAGTAAAGTAAAAGGAATCGTGATGAATAAATGTTTAAAAATTTTAAATAAAATATTTACTTTTTAGCTATAATAATGTTTATTTTCAACTTTAAATAATGAGATCTGTTTGTACATTATAAATATTGAGCTTTCTGAGTATACTTTGGATATACGTGGAATAGGCGATATTTATTAATACTGTAAAGAAAACATTGCAATATTTGATAAATCGGTTTCCACATGAAAAAGATTTCACATGTGAAATTACACTGTCTGTTGGTTTATCTAATTGTAATCCAATTATACTCTACTACTAAAATATAGCATCTCAACCCCTTTTTCATATGAACATGAAATTTACAAACATATTAAATGCGCAGATCGTTACATTTTAATTATGTTTCCATTACTGCGAAAACTTTCAAAGGTGTAATTTCGTGAATGTAATATGCATGTACATATATGTAAATTAAACTATTGCTTTGGGAAAATTATGTTTGTATCCTCCAGGAGATCCTACAAAATGCGAGGGAAATACCTATATTTCCCTCGCATTTTGTATAATGCAATATAAACTATTAGGTATGAATGTAATCAACAGAGTGCGTCCTACTGAGAAAAGCTTGTTTACCGTCATTCACTAGCGACCATTTCCAACTCGCTGGATTGTTTTTGCGGATGATAATATAAATATTAAACGAATATTACAGTGTTTTCGCACATTCCTTAACACTTCGGAACCCTTGAATAATTCAGAGGGGCGAGATTTTGCCCGCGTCTTGCGCTTATCTTTGTCTTTGGAACAGGGGGCAGAACGGGTGACGCTTTCCTCTCGGAGACTGTTCATTAATATAATGGAATAATTTTAGTTTTCCTAAAATATATTCATCAGTAGCAACTTATTGTTTACTAGATTTACACTAAGGCTTACACTGACTGTTAATATCAAATGTCCACGCCCAGCCATTATTCCACTGCCTCATAGAAATAGAAGCCAACAAATATACTCCATATCCATAATATTAATATGGTTTTTATCTTTTAAATTAATAACATTATGCTGAGTGGCGTTCAATACGTTACTGGTGTTGCTTTATACTGACTGTTAATAATTTTTCTATGTCACAGTAGATTGACTTTCATCCGTTATAGTTGACGTTATTTATTCTTTCATAATATTTGCTGTTCATTGAAGAAGGTAAAACCGAGAAATCTACATACAAGCCTTCGCATTTATAACGCTTATTAAGGAAAATATGGATATTAAATTTTAAGAATTATATTAATACGCGGTAAACAACTTTCAACATTTCGAAATGGGAATGTGTTTTGAAATGTATACGTTCGTAATACCATGTCATTCACTTTAACAATGATTAAAGCAATTGAACGTGTTAAAAATGTAATGAAATAAATAATAATTTTGTAAAAATATTTAATGCAAAACCCCTCATCAGTATGTGTTGAGACCGATCATATTTAAACTTTTTTTTGTTGTTAGTACTAGTATATGAAGCTATTCTATAGACTTAAATTTGTACCTGATCTCTTAAAATAAAATATTATCGTATTCTTATTTTTCGATATAAAGATCGTAAGTATTTCTCATACAATAAATACTTCTTGCCACATCTTATTTTCATAAAACCTTAATTAATTCCGCTTTTATCTGGTATGATATCAATAAATGAAGGGAGAAATTCATAAGCCAACTGTATAGAACAGTTATAATGGAGTCTGTATCAAATGAAATTAATGACCCTTTCTTATAGATATTAAGGAAATCGTCGAACGGTATAACGTCATAAGTTTTAGGGGATATTAAGTCACTTAATATAGGAGAGTTGTTGGAATAATAATCAGTGCGCGTGTCGGTTCCAAAATTCAGCCGGTATTAACATTTACACGAATATTCAACAATATCGCAACTGAGGAAATGGTTTGACTTGGTCATTCATTATATAAGCATTTATTTAAAGTTTATTCGCCGTAATTTTGTGTACAGATATATTGATAGGCATCAAACACATTTAAAGTTTTTAC
The DNA here is from genome assembly GCA_018247575.1 of Eurytides lysithous rurik. NCBI lineage: Eukaryota > Metazoa > Arthropoda > Insecta > Lepidoptera > Papilionidae > Eurytides > Eurytides lysithous. The sequence goes on along the minus strand of DWHO01003241.1, from coordinate 7,148 downwards.
CTATCCTTCAAATATTAGGGCTTCAAAATAGCTTTCGTTGTTTTTATTTTTAATACGTTAAATGATGTGTCGAGTCCATCGGACGTTTGATAGTAAGGGGCATTAGTTTTTTTTTAAATTCTGTTGCACAAAAAGCTTCTCGAAAGAAGTTTTACCTATCCGTAGAAGAATGGTGTACACTAAGAGTATATATTCCAGTGTGTCAGGAAACTCGAAGAAGAACTGTTACTCTTTTTACGCTTAATTCTACTTTCTGACGGTCGGTCTGAAATCTTAGATTAATATTTACCGAAATAAGTTGTAAGTTATTGATATTCAAACTCCCGAAGCAAGTTCTGTATTCTGTTTGTGACAAAATTCAAGGCTTCTGTATCTATCAAATGAAATAATTTGAAATAATATGAAAATTCTTAAAGATGATTTTTTACCCCTTCTCTTTTTGTTTTTTTTTTTGCAGTATCGGTTACGGAGCGTTATGTTTTCTCACTTTAGTTGCCCGTAGCGATTTCCTGCTACGGGATGCAAAATGAATTATTCTACGTCACGGATCTTTAAAAAGATATCTGCAATGTCGAACATTAATTTCAGTGTTCTCAAAATGTTTCACTCGGTAAAGAAAAACGTTTTAAAACATCGCTTTTGTTTATTCATCGTTTATTTAATTTTGTAGAACGAATTCTGTTCTATATTTTTTGCATGAGAAAACATGATAGCAATATCCATAATTCTGTAAAAGTTTATCTCTTATAGATACTTCGAACTTTATTTGCAATGCGGGCGGTGATGGTGGTTTGCGAACTTTTAAATTTCCACTCAATTTTTTAAATAACTTTGGGAGCCCTTTAATGATAGAAGGCAGTGTTTATAGTCCTTTGGTTCTGTCGGCTTTTCTTTGTAAAGGAAAGCTTTTACTTGTTTTAATCCGTGTACTTAAATTAGCCTCGTATTCACGCCACTGTTATGAGACGATTATTATCTTAGTATCCATGGAACATATTTGAAGCCGAACGTAATTCTCAATCTTAACAAAATAAGGATTTCTAAAAACATAGATGGTTAGATAACATGAGATAACATAAGATCCTTTGGCTCTTCGGAGAGACATTTTGTCTCTCTGCGTATTCTACCGTATATACCATGGGGAGTATTCTGAGGAATTGTTCAGATTGTATATCACCTGCTGAGTTCCGTCTCCGAACAACGCAACAAACCTCCAGATTAGTCCAGACTATTCACACCACCTAGATGGCTGGCAATCCACCACTGTGCTCTTTTCCCGGGATTTCCCACACACTACCGACCTGTGGAATCGGCTGTCGCCAGCGGTATTTCCAGACCGATACGACATTGGGACCTTCAAGAAGAGAGCATACTTCCATCTTAAAGGCATTCTTATCGCATTTGCATTGATTGCAGATGTCCATGGGCGGTGAGCCGCTTGCTTGTTTGTCTCCTAATCCCTTTAAAAAAAACAATGTCTAAAATGTAACATATTAAAACTATACCTATGGTATTATATGCTATTCTTTTTACATTAATGTTATCACTAAAGGCGCGTAAAACGCAGTAACGTTAAGAGCGGAGAGATCGAAAGGTAGCTTAATGCATTATGTATAGAGTGACTTAGGCAGCGCCATCCGATCGACTGATAGCATGACCCTTGTTTACACATCACTCGCTTATCCTGTCGCCGGATTTTAACAAGATTTGTGCGATGTTCGGTAGATAAGTTTTGATAACCCTCGCAGTCTTCCTGGCGCCCATACCGAGCATGAAATTTATTCTGTGTAATCAAACGGTATGATTTATATGGTTGTCATGTTTATACTCATTTTAAAAGGTAGAACTCTCCCACCCTGTACAGCAATATTTTAATAACGCAAGAAATATAAGCGTGATAAGGTAGTTAGTACTCGAAAATAGTTTTTTTTAATCATTTTATTATTTAGGTTTTTGTAATATTTCAACTTAACAGCAAATGTCATGACGAGGACTCTTGTATCCCTTGACGATTCAATAAGTCTCACATTCACTCGTATATATCTTTTTTTTTTTCATTTTCTGTACATCTACGTTATCTTTAACGATTTATATTCTATAAATTGCCGCACGAAACAAAAAATTTAGATTTCACTTTTTTTTCCATTTGAATAAATAATTTTTCAGAACTTTTTTGAGTCTAGATCCTATATTTTACTTTTGCCGAAGCAGTAATGAATAAATCATTACCGTGTTGTGATTGGAATTGCGACTCTTTCAGAGAAATCACCGAGCTTATGTTACCAACTTCTGTCACATCGGATGACAGGAATAGCGGAGGACTAGTGACACTAAGATAAGATATTAAGAGTTAATGTCTAAGTTTATATATGTAGGATTCAATGGTCGATTACACTTTCGTGTTTTTTTATTATTTTTATTATTTCGTTATTTTAAAAATTATTGATGATGACACGTAACACCTTTGATAATACCCGAACACTTTTCCCACATTTTTAACAAAATTTTACGATCATAACTTCCAGGACCGAGACAATATATTACTTTTTATTTTTCCAATTACAGTCACATATTAAAATGAGCGAGCTATGACTTTATGCATTCTTAATTACTACAATTTTGAGTTCAATAAGGTTCATGTTTAGAAATTAATTCTTTCGTGAACAATATGAGTTGAGAAAAAGTAAAAAATTGACAAAACTTTAAGTTGATATTAATAAGTTAAGTTATTAAATCTAAATTATAATAAAAGTATTGAGGTTAAAATGGATATTGTTACGCAAAAACTTTAAAACAGTTGAATAATATCTTTAACTTAAAATAAGAATTATATTTTACTTAAATCGATTCAATAAATCTTAATTTATCTTATGAAAATCAAAAAACAAACTATACCAAAGGCAATGTAAAATTCACGTATAATGGTGCATTTTCAAAAGGCTTCGTCTTAAACTGAATTCTGTGTTATATTTCTTATGATAAACTAAAACATTAGATGTAGTATATTTAATATTTTCTTAAATTACCAACCATAATAAATAAACCATGTTTGATGGAAAGCAATAACCGAAGCCCATGAACATTTGCAACGTTGAACGTTTTGCAAATGCATTGCCGGTCTTTAAGGTGAGAATTTTTGGAAGGGAAAAACAGGAAAGGGGAGCAGGAATAGGAAAAAGAAGTGGGAGGCTGGAAAAGGAAAGAGGAGGGGAGGGGGTGGGCCACTGGCCACCTAACTCGCCGGACGAAACGCAGACTTAGACGAAACTCAAACTTAAGCCGATTTTGTGTGAGGTCGTGATATCTTTCCGGTTCGAAACAGTCCATTCAGCAGCAGCGAAAGCTGCGTGACTCTACCACCGTTCGCAAGATGCTCTCTTAAACTCGTACCATATATCATCACTGAGTTTGAATAACACCTCAAGGTACTTAAAACTAATCCTGAATACTGCAATAAAAAAAAAACTTGCGGCGGCCGGAATACATTCTTCACAACATGCAACATGCAGGTTGTAAAGTGAAAAATTAGAGAAAAAATTAAACCCGAAAGAGTTAAACGTAAATTTTTGAAATAACTATAAACAAACAGGAAATTTAATATGAAATATTATGTGATAAAATTCGTTAATGATATCATCACTTTAACAACATCAAAGTAAAAAACAGTTAAAATGTATAAGTATTCCGGTAGGAAGTCTGTTAGGATTACGGAATTTTTCTACTCGCTCCATGATCCGCCTCTTACACCACCTACTGCAGGTAACAGGATGTCAGGTTCACTTACGCTACGAATACGCTTCTACGGATGTTCTTTTTTTTACGTACAAAACATTATCGACGATAGAAAAAGAAAATAATGATGTCTTGTATTTACGCCAATAGTAAACAAACATTTCGTCTCATGAGGCAATATATATACATATTGTTAGAGTTAGAGTAAATTGCTATATCGTCGGTTTATTTTCTCTTATGTAGCAACGAAGCTGCGGATCAATATCCTCGGAACTTCATATTTTGCTTTGGGGTAAAATATGAGCTAAGACGTGACGTGTGCTGTTTTTTTTTTTAAATAAGTCAACATTACTTTGCGACTATACTGATAGCCTACATATTATCTATTATTTTGATTACATTACTGAAATCAAAAGTCACGGTATCAACGATGTGCTCTATAAAATGTGATTAACATACAAATACCTCGAACATACACTGCATCGCCTCCATTTTCTCGTATTTTCGATTTTTAATGTAAATTGTGTCATTTATTAAATCAATGGTGCTCTGCTCATTAAATTAATAGTGTTATTTTCGTCAAATTTCTTTCACGAAAATAGGCAGGAATTGTGTGTTCGTTGGAGGTGTTATTGTTATTAGTTTTGTTATTACTTATTGTTATTGTTATTAGTTATTGTTATAAGCACTTGTCGTATATTGTAAAGTGTTCAGAGTATTGTATGGTGCTATGCTGTCTTGGACAAGCTTATTGCTTATATAAATATCATACAGCATTTAGGGTGAGAGGGTTTTGTGTATGCCACCGTCACGAATTGTACCGCGGGTAAAAACAACGCAATTGAATTCCTTATTAAACCAAACTGTATATCAATATACTCACTTATTTATGAATCTTCAAAAGGCTCCATTTCAAAGGGTTTTATTATTTAAATGAATGAAAACTGACACTGTTTAAAAGCCACACATTGGGCTATAACCATGCTAACAGCTGATAGTAACAAGTTGATAAGAGGTGTTAATATTAATATGGCTTTCAGGCCGGGGTTGACCTATTTACAGTTGGGTGTTTTATTTCACACGTACAAAACGGTTTCGTCAAGCAGAACGCTATACAAATATTTGTATTATTAAAACTTCACACAGCAAAATAAACACTCGTAATTAAATTAAAGCGGTGTTTGTATACGTTGTTAAACAATTATCATATATATATATTATAATGTTTTAGAAATTTCATTCTAAACAAACTGAGTGACCAATGTAAACAATTTTATTAAGATCTTTCTTTCTTTATTTGGACATCATATACTTTACCCGACATCTTTTACGATGTTGGGTAAAGTATTCGATTTGATTCAAAAAGGTTTGAAGATAGATATAGGTTAACTTCGCTTGTATTCATGATTAATATGTTATAAAATAAGGATTGTTAATTATATCCAATAAATTTAAAATGCAGAACATGATTACCGATTTAGATCGTCGACGCCAACTTTTAAACATTGCAACATTACCAATTAAATATGTTACGATGTGTCGTTCAGATAATGCATTTTGACATATAATTTTTACTAGTAATAAAATCCTATACGTTTGGTTTGTCCTTCTTTATCCAGTTACAGAGAAATTGATTCGACTTGGCTTCTCGCATATCGTTGCAATGGATTGTGACATAGCCTTTTTTATTTAGAGAGAATAAAAATAAATACGTAGCCACGCGGGCAAAGCTTCGGACAAAGTTAAGTATATATACTCATAAGCTCTTGCCTTATTCCATTTTCCTTAAAGCCTGAGTTTGATTGTTCTTGACGATGCCAAGACACGAACACTTGATAAAGTTATCGTGTTTTTTTTTTCTAAATAGTACGGCATCGTAAGTTTCGAACATTCGTTGCTCATGTAATCCGATCCAAACACGTGGCACGCGTTTTAAACGTCGCGACTGGCTAGTGTCCAACAAAATGACGAAACAACACCGATTTTGCTTTATTAAACCGTTTTTATTTTTACACGTGCGAACGAACCGTGTTTTATAGTTTAGCGTTTCATGTAAATGATGCATAATCCGTATGGGTTTTTAATAAAGTCAAGTGCTCGCACATAAATCATTTTCCTATCCTAGCTGGTTTTATTAGCGTAGAGATTTTAATACAGGCTATTTAGAGTAAAAGCTACGTAAAAAATTTAAAGGAACGGTTTGTTATTGCAACGGTTTTCCTGTTTACTCATACACTTCTCTCAAAGAAAAATGTTGTCAATAATGTTGCACGCTTTCAAAATTCTAATTAACGATTTTAGATTTGCTGCGAAATATTTTAGAACTTTCACGTAACTGATAACGGTTAGCCGGACTTCCATTTAAAATAATAATAAAGCAACAATTGCTAAGTAAGTAAGTTATGTACAATCCGATAGAAAGCTTCTTAACAAGCTCGTAATGAGTTCATCACGTTATTTCACTGTCGGAATGGACGAGTATAAACTGTTAAAGATTATCTTTAGAGACATCCACATTTCGAACGCGGTAACAACTCGGTGCTGCAGTATAACAGACGTTTATATTTATTAGGGAATTCGTACTGGAGCAAAAAAAAAAGACCCGTTGCTCGTTTTCCGTATTCATTTCCCGACCTAATGAAATGCGAGTACAAGCTCACATACTGCAACTTTTTATGTAAGACTCGCGTTGAAAAAGAGTTTTTTGAGGATAAGTCGCGCTTATTAAAAATACATGCTACTTACTTCCATGAGGCACTTATATTCCGTTGCCATATTTCTGCTCCTGGCGTACGCAATTTTTTTCCACATTTTATTTTATTGTTGCAATAATTTTGATGATATTCGATACTTAATCTAACCCCGAACAGTCTATTAACACTACATACTTTTGTACATTTCGAAGTCACTTGTCTCTCTTGTTTACCATAAAGTGCATAAGACACCAAAATTAAATTAATTTGTATGGATTACCAATATTAAAAAAAAAGCTAACTCAATCAAAACTCACGTACACAAAGCTTTTTATTACTATTTTAATTTACCGACATTTCCGTCATTATTGTCTAGAGATACGTTATCTGAGCGATGGCATAAGGCACTATAGTGTTTAGAACTTCAAAACAATAATGCTTGACGGCAGAATAACTGTTAATGTTTCATCGCATCCAGGTTGACATAGCAAGAATCCGATATATACATATCGACGGTAGAAAAAAAAACGTAGTAACCAAAATTCTCCACCTGACATACACCAATCGATGTGATTTAATTTACTGATTTCAACAGTGTTATTAAAAAAATGACTCCATGTGTCATTTACTACCTTTTTTTTTTATTTAGTAGGCTGACAAACGAGCAAGCGGTTAACCTGATGGTAAGCGATTACCGCCGCCCATGGACATTTGCAACATTAC
>DWHO01003240.1:0-12223 GCA_018247575.1 Eurytides lysithous rurik | reverse complement strand
GGATTAGGCGATCCGATGAAGCTTTACAGAGCCGCATAGGCTAAAAGCGTCAACATCAGTTAAGATAAGATAAGATATATTACAAAATAATGTAACATTAAAAGAGCAACAGTTGAGTTTGAAAGAAATAAAGCCAGACACCAGTCACTGAATGCCATGCAATCTCTGGGGTATAAGCAATAGATAGTTATAAGCCAAGAACCCTTAGGCCAGAGAATACTCAAAAACAACTTGAGCATTAGTAGGTACTAGACAGAATACATGATTTCGCAAAGAAGTTTTTTTTTTAATAAATATAAAAGATTTCCTCCTTTAATAGCAATGCTTTATAAATAATCTGTTACTTGTGCGCCAAATAATGACAGTATACATGCAATATGTAACTGAAAATAAAATCGATAATGTGACATTAAAATTAACTTAACACATTTCTTAAATGTACCATTAGCATGATAGAGTAAATGTTTCGTTTGCATAATTATAAATACATGAAGAGACAAATATTTTTGTTTGATTGAATTAAAATGACAATAAAATCAAAATATTTTAATCATTTAACATTAACATAACAAACTTTTTAAAATGTGTATCACATAGCAGTGAAGAATTTTAAAATAAATTAGTCTGTCATTAATAAACTTTAAGTACAAATAATAAAATATACATTTATAACAAATATTAAATTAATTTTGATGTATAAACTAAAACTAATAATAGATCAAGAATGTGAAAAATATTAATCAGGATGCCAAAGGAACTAAGAAAGACTCTAATTGATACTTATATTACAAATTGGGCTTTGCAGATGTCAATATTTTTATTATTTGGTGTTAGCAGGAGATCAATATTAATGAGTAGAGTTGTGTTTATAAATCCCATGAAAATAAATGATGTTTAACTAGCATATCCCTTACACCTTCTTTCAAAGGCTGATTCTGTGTGTCTTTCTTTAATGGTAATTCCCAATCTGGGTTAAGGTTAAATCCAAATTGTGAAAGTATTCTAAGTTCACATTTTATTTGTACCCAACCAGGGGAATTTATAAAAGACCATGGATGATACCATTTTTGGACAATATCTACACAAGAGCACAGCACTTCAAGCCACAAGTGTAATGCTTCTTCATTTAATCCCATACATATTAGTGTTCGTAATTTTACATCCATTTGTGCATGAGCATTATCATGTGATAAGTTAATAGCCTGAACACATCTATAAAGCAACTCTTCAGGTGTTAGTACTTTTCCATCTTCATCTAAACGGTATGTTTTACATAAGACTAGGCGGCTGTACACCGAGTTAAAATCTTTTTCTACTTCTCGTGATGAAGCCTCTTCTATAAACAACCAAGGATGGCATGGACCATCTAAGAAACTTGGTTTTTTTATACCATGTAATAATACTCTTTTAAATGCTGGTGCAAGGACACCTCTAACCAAATGTGCAGCTTTTTCAGTGACAGAATCATCACCAGCTCGGCTGTATTTTACACCCTTTTCATCCAATAATTTAACAAATCTTGCAGGGAACCATCCCCTTAATCCATTAAGTTCTCCAATCCAACAATGCTCATCTCGAGAGCTAATTACTTCTATGACATCATTTTTCCTAAATCCCAACTCATCACCGTCTCTTCTTTCAAAGTCTAGTAGTGCCTTTGCTCGTCTTCTTTTACTTCTTGACACATTGACATATCTTTCTCTATCTGCAGCATGACTCTGCATTGTATAGTCAGCAGTAAGCTGAACTTCTGATTGCAGTTGTGGTTCTAATGCTAGAAAATGTCGTGCAACTTGTAAAATTGCTTCTCTAAGGTCTACAAGTATCTCAGTTTGTTTTACATTTTTCGAGACTGCATCTTCATTATTAGTGTCATCTCCAAATAATATAGTTTGAATAACAGATTTGCTTTTCTTAATCTGTCTCCTTTGTAGCTGCTGTTTTGGAAGGTTTGGAACTGCATTAGGATTACCAACTAGTGCACCTTGATCTGCCATAAGATATGCCAAGTGTCTTCTTCTGTGTGTTTCTATTAAAGCAGGGCTCAATGTTTCACCACAAACATCATCAATTGTTTTAATTAGCAAATCTACGTCATCTATTTCACCTGGTATATCCGATAAAGCATTAAATATTTGAGCAGAGTTTGATATCTCTGTAAATCTATTTTCCTTTATCTTAAGCATAGCAAGAGTTACTTTAAACAGTACTATTGAGCCTTCTAAAAAGAAAAGGTCCCAAATTCTTAATAATATTCTCATATGAACAACATTGGCATATAGTGTCAAAAACCAATGCATAGTTATAAGAGAGAGCTCTATGTCATGTGCATTAAGTACTTGGTCAATACCTGGCAGATATGATGATATTAAGCTTCTTAATACTTTTTGGTCGGCTTGTATTCCAATCAATGTTGATGAATAATATGATGCAGGCAAGAGATCTTCTACTGTAGTGCACATAATCCAAAATGCTTCCTCTTCCTCCATTAGCAACAAAAGTGAGGCAGCAATCATTCCTGTCCCTTGACAATAACCAATATCAGGGTATAGCCAAGCCAGAGCTCTAAGAATCCGACGAAGTCGAGGTACTCCTGTGCTAGTTGGATGAGAAAAACATACATTGTTAGGCAAGATCTGTACTAAATCCTTTTCAATTTGTTTACTTGTTACTAATCCATCATCACTTGAAGCCCTTACAATTTCATGATATGTAATTTCTGTTGTAGCCCTTTTTTTATTTGCACCACACAGATGCATCCATACCTGAGGACGTAACGTATGTGGCACACCATCCTTTACCATTTTTAAAACTTTATCAGTTTTCTCAAATTTACCTTCACTCTCAGAGAAATTTATCTCCTTGCTATAAAACTCCCATTGAAGGCGGTGTTGATCGTCTTCCTGATTAATGCTTCCCAATTTGTCAGAAGCTTCCGATCCTTCTTCATCTTCAACACAAAAACCAAATTCATCAAATCTGTAATCAGGAAGTCCACCTTGTCCTTCAGACTCGGGTTGTGCTAACTTGGCCATAATATCTTGTGGGACCATGCTTGGTGTAAGCGCTGAAAAAGGTCCACCGGGGGCTGGAAGTAATTCATCAGCGATATTTAGTCCCCTTATAGCGTCGATTATATCTTCGGGGTCGTCGTCAGCTAAGGCAGTGCTTATTTTACGTTCATGATCTTCTCGGCCAACATAGCCGACGTGATCTCTTGAACTGAATAACGATTTTGCTAGATCCATTTTTACTTACTGTATTATCATAACAGTTAAAAGTGGTAATAAATCAATTATAACTTTGTTACTTCTCTTGGGTACGTAAACGAAGTGTTGTGTCAGATAACTTTCTCTTGTCTATGATTTTGACACTGAACACAGACTATTTATAGTTGTTTCGGGTTTATATTTGGCATTATTAGTTTGACTTAATAACTTATATTAAACATTGTTTTTGTCTATGTAATTTAAATGACTAATATTTAATCAATACGCCCGTAATATAAATTTTGACACATATTTAATCGACAATAACAAAACGCAACTTCTCTAGTGTTTCCATCCATTTTAAGTTGTTTTAAGCAACAGTTCATAGCGTTGCTGTGTTAATAAGCATATTATTAGACTAGAAAAGTATTATTTTTCTTCTTGAAATGGAGTCATTTTTCCCTTAACACAGCGTAAAATATATCTAACAAATTAGCATAGTACTACCATACCAATACCATACGGTTGCCGTGACTTTTTTTTTAAGTCCGATGGGATGGATTTGCTTTCTTTGGAGCAGGTTAGCCCGGTAAAATCTACTGCTTTGATTGTTCTTTCGATTCCGGGGTGTAGTGATGTATCCACGTTTCGTCTACAGACACCAAACAGCGCAGAATATCTTTCGGGTTACGTTTGAACATGGCCAGTCAGTTCCGTTTTTGTTCTGCCATGAGTAATCGCGGCACCCATCTCATCGATACTTTCTGACCATCCAACTCAATTGTGCGGCTTGGGCCATCCTCATGAAAGTCAATTGTTCTCCCCCACTCAAATTCGTTAAACCAATATTTGATGGTTGTTATAGGTCACGGTAAACTATATGCATTCTTAGTTTTATGTCATCACGTTCTTTCTCCAATAGACCGATTGAAATTGAAAAAACCGGTTTCACTGAATCGCTCAAATAAGAAAAATAAAACAAAAGAATGCCGTTTGTTTTATTAATTTTCTCACCTCTTAAAAACCACAAAACGGTGCCATATCAAATAGCCAAAAATATGTACGCGACATACTTTTGGCTGTTTGAGTATGTATTTTCTAAATATAATATTATGTTACGAAAATTAATACTTATCAAATAGCTCCCGTAATTTCGATCCTGCTTATCGTAATGTTAGAAATGTTCATTTTTACTTTTCTAATTTGTTTCGAACTTAAAATTGCAGGATTTGGAAAATATTAAAATCAATGTAAAAATAAATAATGAACAGATTTATGAAGTTTGTTGTAGGTACATAAAATTAATTCTCTAAAATTTTTGCCAAAGATGATGTTCCAAAATCGAATTCTTAAACGTTCACATTATGTAAACAAAATTTAATATATACTAAATAAATAGATCTCAATACAAATTCTTATGCTATATTGAATAAAATTAAACGAGAAACATATTTAGCATATTTTAACGAACTTGACATCGCAACGTCTGAAAAAAATTGTTAATTGCCCCACTAAATGTAGATAAAGACAACAAAAACTTATCGATCGATAAACGATAATTTATCACCAGTGTTAATGCAAAACCTAAATTAGCTTGAAGTTCCTAAATGTAACCTTATTTCACGTAAAATATTTGGTATTCCAAACACGATTAGGTGATAAAATGTTTTTATTTATTTATTGTTTAAAACATTATTATATAAGGAGTTTCTAGACATGTTCTAGATATTAAAACCATGAATTTTCAGTTAGTTTTTACTTTGTTTCTTCATATAGTTTCAGTAGTCTTTGTAAGATATTGATTTTGATGAAAATCTACATCCATATGCAGTATGCGGCATGTCTGACATACGATGTCAATGTCAAATCGTACAAGAAAATGCATTAGCTAGATTACCAATCAAGGAATTGATTAGTATTGAGAGAACATTTGTTTTCAATTTAAGTTTAAATTAATTTAATAAAAGTATATCTGAGTATTTCTTCTAACCGTTCAAGTGATCTGATATCAACATTGTCTTTTTACACTTGTGTAATCATTCAGGTTTGTAAAGAATTATTTTGGAAAATACATACAGTAATTTATTTTGATCCCATTGTACATAGGTATATTGCGATTTAATAAAATATTTATTAAATCCTACATTTACCACTCTTACATTGACATCAACAAAAGAATCAGTGGTGGTTTATTATTAAAATTGTTCGTATACTCCACTGTTGTTAGTTTTGTAACTTGTTTGTTGTTAAAGTACCATGCTATTCCAATTAAACAGCTTATTTGAACATAGGATGGCAGTTAAAAAGTGTTGTATTCAGAACTGTCACTCATGTTCCACAAGAAAGGAAGACATTGGTGTAACATATCACAAGTATCCTAAAGATATCCCATTATGTGACATGTGGATGTCTGTTACGCGGCATAAACATTTGAACATAGCTTCAACATCTTATGTCTGTTCAAGGCACTTTTGCAAAAGTGATTTTCAAGTTTACAAGGACTCTAAATATGTTTTAAAGTCAGGTATCTACAGATGTTTGTCAGTAGTAGTTTATTTCTACTTATTGTTTGCAACATATTTTAGTATTTATTTTATGATTTATTATGCAGTAAAATGGAATGACTGGGATATAGTTTAGATATTTTTTTTAAGCTATTTTAAAACAGCTACACTATATATAATTTACTTTTATGTAGTTAATGCATGTTATGATATTTTCATGAACATGAATTTGTTCAATAAAACTTTCATTGTCTTATATTTCAGATGCAGTGCCATCAATATTTTCTTGGACTGTAAATAAAACCGTCATGGATGACAGTGAGACAGCTATAGAAGCAAATGAATCAGCCAAGAATATTTCAACTAGCAGTAAGGAATCTGAACCAGAAAATGTAGATGCTATCAAAAAATTTATCGAGGACCAAGAGAAGGAGATTCAAGATCAAAAATGTGATGATGATATGAATGAAAAAAGGAACGATGAATGTGTGGTAGATGCTAACACTATTAAAGTTGAGGAACCATTGGCAGTGGCTGCCAGTGTAATGGATCTGATATTAAGTGAAACTGAAACTAGAATGTTAACGAAGAAAGAAGAAAAGAGTTTAGAAAAACAGTGTTTCAGCCCAAATGAGAAGAGTATGTTATATTATCTCAATTGGTGCATTACTTTTTCTGTATTCACTTTGCATATTATTAATTTAATATAAATGTTTGATTGTTGTTCTAGGCAGTATGGCGTTGGCTGTGGGTTCCAAAGTCGAGGCTAAGGATTTCGGTGAATTCTGGTATCCAGCACAAATTGTTGAGGTGGATTATGATGAAATGGAAGTGTTAGTTCACTATGAGAATGCTTCAAAAATGTAAGTTTTATGTTTTTTTTTATGGAGTAGGCAAATGGGCAAGTGACTCACCTGAGTAAGTGATTACTGCTGTCCATTGACATTTGCTACAGAACTTGCAAATGCATTTCCAGCCTTTAAGAGGTGAATTTTTGAAAGAGGGACTTTGATGATGATTTCTGATGTTCACAAAATTGTTTAATTTTTTTTCATTGGCTGAAATAAATATTGAAAAAATACTATGTAAAATATATGATCATTGTATTTTGAAGTGAATAATTGTATATATATGTACCCTATAAGGCTAAAATACATTTCCAGGCATGATGAGTGGATAAATGTCAGCAGTCCCAGGCTGAGACCTTTAAGCAATATTGCAACATCAGCTTCTACCGCAACATTAGATGGTGAAACAACAAAAGCGAAGGTGTCTGCAGTGAAAGAAGAAGTTAAAGAGGAGGAAAAGCCTAAATTAAAATTTGTTGTGGGCGAAAGATGTTTAGCGCGATGGAGGGATAATCGGAGGTTTATGGCCACCATAAACAAGGAGTTGGGCAATGGTCAGTTGGGTTCTTCCTTAAGCACTTCTCAGATTGCAATCAATTAGCTAGATATATTTTTTTTATACCGACAGGCTCTTACGAGATAATATTCGATGACGGCTTCCAGTGGAAGTGCACAACCGGGCGACTTTACAAGCTTAAACAAAATAGAGAGAAGGGCAATGTGCTAATGACCTTTGATTCATCCTCCTCCTCCTCTTCTGCAAATCCCTCGCCCATCCCATATGGGGCTGGTCCAAGTAGCTCAGCTGCTACCAGTGGTACCACAATTCCATCCTACCACACCCACCTCTTTGACCCCACCCGTGATTATTTAGGTTCCAAGAGCGAGCGACGTGAGAAGAAACGAAAGCTGAACATAAAGGAGATTTTCAATATCGGCCAAAAGAAACGCAGGAAGCATAGATCGCCGAACGAAACTGATGATGCAGCGGCGCCCAGGATCATCAAGCAGAGAAAACCGAGAACTGTACGAAAGAAGATTAAGATGCAACATGATGCAAGTGTTAGAATAAAGACTGAGATAAAGAATGAGATACCAGGTGATCAGTTTTTTAGTTGTCTTGTAGTAAAAGCGAAAGGCGAGAATATTTATGTCATGATAGCATTTTAATTAATCGTAGATCATTATACAATACCCTAAATAAAATTAAATGAGATCTGCCAATTAGAGTGAACTCATGCACCTGTTTGTCAGATCTATTTTTGAGAAATCACAGTTTAATCTTATTTTTTAGTTTCTTTTTAAGGTTTATATTGATATTTAAATTAAAATATATATTGATGGTTTTAATTTCTTGTAAACTTTACTATGGTTTTGATGTAGATCCAATATATATAAATACCACAGCCTAGTATTAAATTGTCACTTAATTGACTATATTTATGTTATATTGTTATAAAAAATTTGACATAATCTAAGAATTCCTTTTCTTATATTACCATAGATGCTGTGGCATCCATTATTGGCACTGTAGCCAGTGAATTAGTTGACATCAAAGATGAGATTTTATCTGAAGATGAGACAAAATCACAAACATTCAAGCTAGACCTTAAAGAAGAAAAAAGTCTTGGTAATGTTTCACAGAGTGTCGATGAACCATTAATTTTCTCCGGAACAAACGAAGAACTGGAATTCTCTGACACAAGAAACAGCACGGATCCTGTAAGTTTATTATGTTATAATAGTATTTTGTATTTAAAGTAATTTAAGACATGGCGGAGTGTATTTTGCACTCCTACATGTCTTGCAATCTAGGTTTATATGAAGATATTATTCAGTTATGTGTTTTATACTATAATTTCTAAATAATGCATGTTTTTTTTAACACATAATTTGTGATATTATATCAAAACAAATTAAAAACATTCAATATCTTTTTTCTCCTTTCCTCTCTATCTAAATTGTGTTTATGTTGTAACAAATTATTTAATAGACAATAGTTTCAATATTAAATAGGTTTTAGAAGAGGAAACGAAACTTGAGAATTTTGAAACAATTGATGATCGGAAGCATGAGGAGGTCATTGATAGGATTAAAGAAGTTATCACTAAACTAGAAGATGGCATAAGTAAAGCAGAAAGGCTAGATTCGCCTAAAACAGAGATAGAACAACCGAAAGAAATAAAAGAAGGCAATGATGTCAAAATGGAAAAAGATATGACTGCAAACATCGCAACGACTGAATGTAAAGAGGAAATAGTACTCCCTGAACTGCCGAAAGAAGTCAAGCCTGAGAAGGGGAACGCGGAGCCAAATGAAGGGAAGACGAAAAAATCTCTGTCGAAAATCAGGAAGAATAAAAAATTGAGATTGTTGCAGGAGAAGAAAGTGAAAAAGCAGGTGGAAAAGGTGAAATGTGAGCTGGAGGAGATGAAGAGGCAGGTAGAGGAGATGAAAAAACAGATGCTGCTAAAGACGGAAATCCTGACGAGTCCCGAACGGAAGCCCGAAATGCCGGAGAGTTTTCTGCTGCCGGGCGAATGGTGCTGTCGTTGGGTGAACGGCCAGCCGGTAGGGAAAGTCAGCGAGATTGAGAGTGAAGTGACGGAAGGCAGCAATAAACCCGCCATGCCGAGGCGGAGTGTTCAGGTTTGCAGTTGTTTAATTCTTAGTGTCCTCACCTAAGCTGTCTTTATCAGGGAAACCTATCGTTCTATTTATATTAACTGTATTGTGTTGTTGCTTCTTATTGTATTATTGATTATAGTTTTTTTAACCGCTTAATGCACACCTCCGTGACATATACGGGCAACGTTTACCGGCAGGTTTGTGCAGCTCCGTGAACGTCACGGCCACTGTAATTTTAAAGTCGCAAAATATTACAGCTCCGTATGGGTCACGGTTAATATAGAAATATAATTTAATTAATTTAATTTTTTTAAAAATGACCGTTTGGCGCAGATGCTAAGCTATTGACTTCGGCGTCGCAGGTTGTGGGTTCGATTCCCACCCGGGGGCAAATGTTTGTACGAACTACAGATATTTGTTTCGGATCTGGGTGTATGTCCGCGTAAAATGTATGTATGTAAAAACGCCCTTATAACACAAGATATTTCTATCTTACAATACTTATCTTTTTTATAAAAAACAAAAAAAAAATACATCTCGTGTCTAAAGATCATAAAGTGCTTTCCAAAATTAAACGCTATTCGTTAACTGATATCTATGGTGTTGCACGCGAACTAATATAATATTGTTGACTTACAAACGTAGCATTAGTACCGGACAGTCTCACTAGATGTCTACGTCATCAACTATTGTGATTGTGACAGCTCTGGGTGTACTTCACACTTATATAAACCATGATTACCTACAGAAGAACCACTTTATTTAAAATTAATAAATGAACAAGTAAAATAATTTATTTGATTCTCAATATTTATGGTTGTGTGTTGATACAAGTCAGTCAACTTTAATATTGAACTAAACTTATAAGGCTTTTGAATTGTTTGCAAACAATATATTTATCAAGTCAACATAATTAATAAAAATTTGGCATGTAACAAAGACTAGTTGGCAAAAGCAAAAATAGTTTTTTACCCGAACTTATTGCCGGAAAACAATTTAAATTCAAATGTTTATTTGCCAATAAAATGTACAAAAGATCTTATGTCTAAAAATGAAATTACAATTTAATTACTCTTCATGCACTGCAAATTGAAATATATAGGCGGTATTAGATATTAAAATTATTAAAAATATTGTTAAAAAAAAAATACTCTTTTAACATTGATATATCGACGACATTGGGCAAAACGTGTCCATTTTCTTACACTTCCCAATAGTATGTCACATACTGAAAATTCAATGTACAGTAGTGCCGATTGAAATAACCTTGATAAATAGAATCAGTGCGGATGCAGTTGGCAAACGCTGCGAGTCGAAAACGATATCGTGCAAAGAAATTAGAAATAAAAAATAGAATAAAATTAGCACTTACTGAGGAATATGAATTTAGAACCGTCAAAAATAATCTTTATCTTTGACTTTGACACGTCCAGCACTGGCCGGTTTAATATTAATTTTTTTCTTAAGTTCACTTCTATTTTAAATATGTGTTAGTGAAATGTGATGGTGATTAGTATTAGTTTTATTATTTAAACAAACGGTATTTTTTTTCAAAGTAGTGACATAGACGAATTCAAAATTAAACAAATCAAGGGTAAGCTGAATGTTTTTCAATTCAATCTTCATACATCGTAAGTTTGATTGTATAATCGGTCATTCTATTCAGAGATATATAATTTCACCAAAGCGTCTTGAACACAAGATGAATAAATTTTAATTAGTGCGTATTGTAGACGTATTTTGCGAGCGACTAAGATTATACAAGTCAGATAAAGAAAGATTTTCTACGTTTCTCTTATATTCTAGCATTCTTTATAATTCTTTTAAAACAGTTTTACATGTTTCGAGCGGGTTTGAGTTCAATACTTGACAACAATTAAACGCGTCCACACTATTAAAGTTTATTTAATATTTTTAATAACTCTTATTGGATTAAACCGTTGCTTTTAAGACCCTCCAGTGTTCTAATTATGAATAACAAAGAAACTGTCCATTAACGTCACTTCCTATTATTAACACACCGTAAAGAAGAATTAATACGAATTTAAGTAATCAGTTTTATCATTTTAACATTTAGATGGCATTAGTCGAAGGCATCAGTATATTTTATTGGAATTTGATGACAAACAGCCTAATGTATTAATTTATTTTCTATAATCAATCCCCCGTAATAATGCCGATTTCCAAGCATTTTAATGCCTTATTTCCATTGTTGTGATAGTGAAACTAAACCAGTTTGCATCAAAGCCGGTCAAAAAAATCAAAAAGAATTTCGACAACTTCCATTATTGTGATTTATTGTTTACTAACGATTGGACCTTGAAGGGCATGTAGGGTATTATGGTTTTATAGACTAGTTTCTATACAACACAGTAATTTTTAACTAACTGCTAAGTAAATACAAATCTCAAATTAGTATCTAATAAAGATGCCATATGTCATTAGCAGGTCGATCAACCCGATCCATCCCGTGGCGTGATCATGAGAGAAATAGATTTACTTTATATAGTACTTTAGTTAGTTACATAGTATATATAATAGATATGGTATATTTTTGATGGCGGTTTAATTTTTAACGGTGGTGAGACCATGCAGATGCTCGCGCAGCTGAATGGACCAGCTCGACCGGATAAGTACCATGACCACACAGAAAAGTGAGCCGCTGGCTCGTTTGTCTGCCAACTGCATGAAAAAGGAGAAGTGACGAGCCCATCAAACCGGAGCATATATCACTTCGGGGGAACTCCCTTAAAGAGTCCCACCGTTTAGCAAAAGTGTCATTGTATGTTTTGGTTCTTTATATACACTTGAGTACACTAAACGTCTATGCAGGGGTTTTACATTTCAATTGAAACAATTCGTTGAATTAAAAAGGGAACATACAAGATTTTAACAATTACTTGTTCACGAGTCAAGAAATTTTTCGTGTTGGCGTAATTAATACAAATCTCAAATTAGTATCTAATAAAGATGCCATATGTCATTACAGGAAGGCACAGTCATAGTTTAATTAATTCTAATACGACATTAGAAC
>DWHO01003239.1:0-12226 GCA_018247575.1 Eurytides lysithous rurik | reverse complement strand
TCAATGTTACTATGGGCATTCCTTTTTCTGCCTGAAATAAAGATATTATTATTATATATATATATACACACATATTGTAATAGAAAAGAGAAATTAGTTAATTGAATTAACTGCTTTATTCAATAGTCCAACTATTGGGACAAAATCTCTTAAGAATGCTCGGGTACTAGTAACAAAGACCCAGGATGACGATTGTACGCGCTTACAAATTTCTGTTAATTTCTTTATAAACGTATTATTGTGAATATATCTTTGTTAACATGTCAAAGATATTTTAATTTACACATACCCATGATTTTGATTGACTTCTAAGGACCTACTTGACAATTTTAAATTTGAATAGTAAACCATCGATTAAATATAAGGTATAATATCTGATCATCATCCCGATTGTAAACGATGAACGAAGAACAATCACGTAACAATTTCATTTAAAAATGTGTTTACTACGACAAAATTATGACCATGATCAGTTTTTGAGAAAAATCTCATGCTCAAATTTCATCAACGTGCCGTCTTCGGAGTTGTTCGAAGCTGATCTGTTATACAAATTCGAAGTACGAAACGTAATTGGAAAGCTGTTTTGTTTGCGAACTTATGCTGTAGTGACATGGTTTGCACGAAAATGCCTTTAATTAATATTTCAATAACTAGTTGTCACTAGCGGATATTAATTATCATGCGTCATTAGATAGTAGTAATTAGGCATTCCGTCTAAGACGTGTAACCACACCTCAACATTTAATTAGGTCGTGCATTATTATAAAACACGGTATTAGCATATCCGCAACGCATACGTCAGTGGGTTATACCTATCATTTCCAGTGATAGCGAAACCTGTTATCAGCTGGAGGCGTGTAAGATGTGCAATGCATTGCCATTGTTGAATTTTTCTACATTGTATAAGATGCTTCGATTAAAACCATTTAAAATATTAAATAGTATGTCTTAAATATAAATGAGGAAACGTCTAAATTAAATTACTATACGTATAAAAAAAACACTCTTTCCCCACAAATACAGCGGCTAAGATGCTCCTTACGTTTCAATCTAAATTTTAATTAAAAGATCTCGTTAGCAAACGCCTAGAGAACAAAAAGAATTTGCTATTTCGCCTAAAGCGGGACGCTAAAAAAGGCGCAAACGAACATTAGTCCTCTGAATTAGTGCTTTGATAGTCATTATTTCAGTCTACGTCATTCACCGCTCAGTGCAGGCTCTTCTCAATTAAAACTGGAAGGCACCGAACGGAGTGCAGGATAACTATTCGATATAGAATGGCGTCGAAATTGAATGAAACATATTGATTTCTAACATTGCTTTATTGCGGCTAGAGCGGCGTTAGATATGGCGTTGTATGGCATACCTGCAATATGGCACCTGCACAGGATGGCACAAATTTCAAAACGGAATAAACATCGAAATTAATTTTAGGGAGAAAGAAGATCGTGAAGGGGATCATTTGATTACTACCAATGTACATTTGTTTTAGCACTGAAGTAGAGGCGTTGATACTCGATAGAGTATGTCAAAAATAGATAGTCAATTCAATCTTACATTAGCCATGGCACATCAAAAAATGATTTGGCACTTCTAATAGCTGAAGCCGCAGACTATCGCGGAATTTTTGTAGCAGGAAAAGGATGTGGATACAATACTGCTTCTACAGTTGTACGTCCCCGGTTGATGCTGATAAAATATTAAATATGCATTCTTGATCGTTATCTTGCATATCACATTTTCATTATATTATGCAAGAAAATGAAGACTGCGGAGTTTTTTGTCGATTTTTCTTTAGACGGGTCTTAAAAGTGAACCGGTTGTTTTTTCTTAGGCATTAAATAAGACCTCGAGACAAACATATTTATGATAAGATAACAGTATTAGACGAGCAAGTCGTGTATCTGTCAATATATCTATTAGTAGTCTGCAAGAAACAGTTTGGCCCTGTGCGACGTCCGTCAACTAGAGATGTAGTGTTACATTTATAAAAACATGTTATATAAACATGTTACATGATCCAATAATGTTGGACGTATTGCTTTGCTGTAGAACAACTAGCAGTGGAACCACCTAGGGTGGACACTTTGTGAGTCCTACCACTTACTAAACACATGTTAGAAAAGATATTTTTAATAAAATTACTTTGACTTTGAAACACAAACATAGTTTTGTTCATCGGGATCCCATAGCGACCCGTCTGCAAGCTGAGCGTGGCGAACGAAAAAAATGCGTTAATCAACTCGCGACTATAAAGCGAGTCAAATTCAACTACGAGCATTTTAAAGTCCGTTTAGCGCGACAACACTGAAATTTTCATAGTTCCAGCGGAGTCATTACCCGCTGCGGAGTTACCGTGCGACGCGAAGAGCGCAAAGAATAAGCGATAAAAAACACGACCCTTGATGCACGAGACAGACAGCCCTCCAGACAATGGGGCGCACTTAATGCCCGTATCATGTACACGCCTCGCCGTGTGATACAGATGTTCAAGTGATTAGCTCCCCGTCCGATTTAGTTAAGTTTGAGTTAATGAATAGACTCCATATTACATCTAGTTGGGCCATAAGTCATAATGAAAACTTTTATATTTTGAATGCTGGCCAGAAAGTTTTTATTGAATTAAAATTTCGAATGTTTCGTGAAACTAAAAATGTGTGCTATTTTATTTATTTTTAAATATGGAGTGGACGCTTAAAGAAGACCGAGTTGCAGTCGAAAATCTGATTTGGCACACCAGATTTTCGAACTTCTGAAAAATTTAAAAGATTTTCCAAAAGATTTTCGCTCTATTAAACGATATAAAGAAAATTAAAGCGTAAAAGACAGAAAAAGAAGTGGTCGTCCTCGCACGGTTAATACTCCAGGAGTAATAAAGGTTGTAAAGGCGCGATTGCATAGAAACCCGTGCGTAAGTAGAAGCTTTTGACCCTTCAGATGAGGTTAAGCAGAACCACGGTGTAAAGGGTGTCGAATGAAGACTTAGGGCTTTTCTTCGAAATTCGAGCTACTCGAAGAAAACAGGACATACTTCGTATGCGTGTTGGTCATTTCCTATCGTCACTCATAGTTTGGCTGAGAGTTTCGTGTATTCAAAATTGCGTGGTGGTGAAAAGGCCATAATGATATAAAAGTCTATGCTTTAGTAAGATCCTTTTGGTATATATAATCATTTGGTTACTGTAAAAACAAATCTAAATAAATTAATTCACAATAAACATGTGACAGAACTTGTGATCCGACTAGGTATGAATACTCCCAAGTATACAAAGCACTCCGTTTATTCCTCTCTATTGAATTCGCATCGTATATAACATGCAAACGTTTAGAATTCGCATTAAACATCTATTATTAAAGCTCTGATTAAATTTCAACCAATCGTAATAGTATTATCAGTTGTCTACTTTGTGATCGAAATTGAACCATTCATGTAAAAATTTCGAGATAAAATCATGCACATTGGCCGATATATTTTAAAATTCCTTTTCGGTTTACGACCCGTTACCAATTGTTTTTATTAATACTACTAGCTGACAAATAAAAAAATATTTGTCTAAAATGGTCGAAAACATAAGTGAAAATGTGTTAAATATTTGCATAATTTATATTTAGATATCAATAATTGCATAATATACATATAATATCTCACAGCACGTATATATATATATTAAATTAAGTGGTATGTTTGCTACGTGATCTAGATGTAATTATCTGAGATGTTGAGATTCTTATTTTAATAGATACCATTATACAGTTTTATTACACAGCAATTACTCTTAATTAACCAATTAATTCCAATACATATTCTCTTCAATATTATAAATCCCTTAACAATATCACAAAGTTGAGTATATTTGATGTAAAGGTTGTTTACGTTGAACGTTACGGTTAAATATTTTTAAATATAATTCATCATACTTATAAATTGACTAGTAATTTATATAATTATTTAAAGTATTAATTCTATTGTTATGATACTGGTAATTTGAGGAATATGAATATGCCAAATAAATAAAGTTTTTTTTTAATTCACTAAAATAAAATAAATCACGAAACCATGCTAACAGAGAAAACGATCTGATTAGCGGTTGAATGAAAAAGACTTAAATAGGTCAGAGATTAAGAAATTACTGCTTGCTTTCCTGTGACACAATGGACAGGATTTTTCATTTATCTAAGATGTTGCAAAAGGAAAAATCTGAGGATCGCCCGCTATCTTGACAGTATGAATTAAAAGGAGACTGACTTATACGTGGGCACGTATCCATTTAAGAGCTGTGGAAATGAGGCCACGAGACTCAACGTATATGGGATGGCTTTCAGTGGTGATATATAAAAAGGATAGTCACGGTATTTTGCGTGGTCCATTTTATCGTTTTCACAATAATTCTTTAATATATTATTTTCTTTAAATGCACCTGCCATAACTTGACTCCACGCCCCAGGTTGACTGGGAGAGAATGCCCAATGGCATTAAGTCCGCCCTTTGCGCAAAAAACGGAATGTAATTACCATTGTCTTCTGCGCTACTATGAAGTCCATCATGAGTGATATCATTACAGAATTGCTATATAAATTTATCATAAGAGGCCCCTTTTGTATAGACACCCTTAAGTGGTACGTTGTCAGTTATTTTACCGCCAATGAGTAATGTGTAAGCAACACTTTATTCCGGTTTGAAGGGCATTGTCAGTGTATTTAAAAACTGGGCATAGAGATAAAACATCTCAAATATCTGTGTGATAAGCGCAACGTAGGGCAAAGAGTTTTTTTTTTAATTTACGTAGTAGGCTGACAAACGAGCAAGCGGCTTACCTGTTGGTAAGCGATCACCGGCGCCCATGGACATGGACACTACAGAACTTGCAAATGTGTTGCTAGCCTTAAAAGAGGGATTTTTTTAAGGAGAGAGGGAGGTAGGAGAATTCCTGGGGCGGAAGGAGTAGGTGGAAGTATGGGAAGGGAGGGGAGTAAGAGAGGAAAAAAGCGGAGAGAGGATGGGCCACCGACCACCTCAATCACCGGACGAAATGCGGAAGCAAAAACTATGAGGTCGTGGTACTTATTCGGTTCGAGCCGGCCTATTCAGCAGCGGGGTAGCCGCGCGGCTCTACCATCGTAAAAAAATTGGTATTGTGTTTGTATGAGCAAGTGTATCAAAAAGTTTTTTGATTCCCATGATGGTATCAATGGAAATGGAGCTTTTTAGCGAACATAATGCATTTTGAATGCAATCCTTTTTTATCTAGGTTATTTTTTAGTCTAATTACCAATAAAAATAATACGACAAAAACGTATTTATACACTATTACAGTAAAGAGAACATTCAAAGTTTCCGTTTGACATAAGCTGTGAAAAATTGTAAATTGTAAATCTATTCTCAGGTGCCTGTGAGAGAAGTAATCGCAATACCAGATTATAAACTGATATTTAGTACATTATTATTATATTAATATACATTCACATTATTTCAACATTATTACATTAATATGCTAAATATGTTTCGTCAAAAGGTAGTCTTAGATTAAGTCGAGCTTTAAGTCATAAATCATTTGTTGGGTGATAAATTACACGTATTCATTCGTAACCAGGTAGGATTTTAGCCTAAATTGCATTATTCATAATCAAAATCCAAGACACTATAGATTCTTAGCTTACCATTAATTCGCAATGCACATCAAGGGATTAAGTGTTCACTGACAGCACATCGTAGCGCCAACAAAGCTCGTATAGCGCTAATAATTATAGAAACGTATATTAGGTTAAGGCTGGCCTGCAAGCCGGAGTTTGTAGTACAAACATAATTACCGAAAACTGTTATTGTTGTTATCCCGGCATTAATTGAATTGGCGCCAAAGTTTATACAGACGAGGTTAGTAAAGGCAATCGGGGTTTTGATTAAACTAAACAATGTTGTTGTTTTACAATTATTCACGATGGGCCCCACAATTTATTTACATTAGTATGAACGTAGCTCATCCGGGGTTAACCCATGAATGCGTGTCTAAATACCCACATTGCTCCATTTAATGGAGATATTTCATTTGTAAAAGAGCTGAAAGTTTATACGTGATAATGAAACCATGAAATTATATTTTGAAACCCTTATTAATATTAATTCGGTCATTTTTTAAAAATGGACTTCTATTTTAATATAACACTGTTTCATCTTATGCAGTGGCAGTACTACCATACAAGCCCAAAAGCCCGGCTTGCCCTATTAAGGATTTTTAAATCTTAATTAGCACATAATTGCCGCAACACAAATTATTCGGGAATTATGTGCTAATTAAGATTTATACATTTTATTCCTTGGTAGGGCAAGCCAGGCTTTTGGGCTAGTCACTGATCTTATGAGGGCGTTTTACATATTTTTTATTATAATATATTTCTCGCGTACAAACGTCCAGATGCGGAACAATTGTAAATTTGTACAATTGTTGTTACAACAACCTGTAGTCCATACAGATATTACCACGAGTGGGAATCTAAACAACCATCTGCGGCATCGAAGCCAATGGCAAATCGTAATGAGGAAATTAACGATGAATAATGAATAGTCTCTTTTTTTGTTGACTTTATGTCAAAAAGTTAAGGCTTTGGCAAAAAACATCCCTCCTTAAGATCGAAACACAAAGTTGATAGATTGTTTTTTTTCTTCAATTTCAACTTCAGTAAATAAACGTTAATCACAACGGGTAGTATATATTTGTATCGTCCGTGAAGTGAAATAACGTTCAGTGTTTAAAATTTTTAATATTAAGAGCAATTGCCGCGAATACCGGCATAATGGACAGTGCATTTTCTCACCCCAGTCCGATCTCTTGGGCCGTACGAGCAAACTGATTTCAGAACGTTGCCCCCCTGCCTCAGCGGCCATGTCAACAGCTATCTGGGAGGGCAAAATATTTGCGACGACTCGGATGTTTGGGGAACGTTAGACGATATGCGAGCCGAGCTTTAAAATCAAGACCCATTCGTGATTTTGTTGTTTACGGCGATTACAAATAGTGAAAATAACAATATCACGCAAGTTTATTAAGTATTTATCTCCTATTTCTCTTTGTTCGTTGGATAATATAGTCTTTTGACTGTGACGTCGTGTTCTTAAATGACATATAAAGAGTTTAAATTTCCCCGAACTTATTTAAACTAAACTATAACTGTGCTAATTAAATGCTAGTGAACTACTGTAACGTGTAAAAGGGGTAAAAAGTTTTCTTTTTAAGTGTTAGTGTGTAGTATGGATAGAAATGAAAGCATATTTTTTAACTAATATAAATTAAATCACAAATTATTCGAGAAATACATAGTGGTTACACGTTATACATTTATTGTTTTGGTTTTGATAGAGCATTAGTAGCCGTTGTCGCCATCAGCAACTATGATGTTTTACCACTACGCAAGCTATCTTCTTGATTTTTATATTATAAAAATAATTCATGCTCTAAACTATAATAATAACCGTCTCAGTCAAAAAGTGCAGAAGACACTGAGCTCTTTGACATAGACGTCATTTTAAAGAATATCATGAATATACCTATATTTTTAATATACCAATATTCATTTTGGTCGTTAAAATAATTTAAATCAATGCATACCAAAAATGACGACTTGATCATAGGCATTGATTTGTAATCATTGTCGCATTATAATTTCAAATCTGTGAAATCGTGGAAATTAAAAATCAATAGAAGTAATAACAATATTCGTTTAAAATTCCACTCGGTTTCGCTTAATAACCGAATATATATTACGAAACCATCCTCCCGTTAAATTATGGTCAGATAATTAAATTGAAACGTGCCCACAATAATATTATTCCCTTTGGTATACACTGAAATGAGACGAAAAGCGGGAGTATACTTATTTCACGGACGTTAATCCCGTCGAATATATTCACTAAGCATAATCTACGTTGTTAATTTACGAGATGAGGTTAAACGAGTCTTTGCCTTCAAATATTTATTCAATGTGAAAGATGAAACGTGTGCCCACCGCCTTTGCTGAATAATTTATGATTTATTTCTCATACAATCCCCTTCCAACGGCCGAAATAAACGCGGCTCGCGCTGCGGGCGATTTCCTTTTTTTTTCGAGACACGAAAATCATCTCTGTCTAAGTATTCGAGGTAAAAATTTCACAATTATTATGATTTGTCAAGCGTATAAGCGTCAACGAGGCTTTTAATGTTTTAGAATGGCAAAGTGAATGATTGTTGCCTTTTCTTTTTAAATGTTTGACGTGTCAAAAACAACTTTGTTCCAAATTCAAAATTGTTTCTTGCAACTTCATAATCTTACGCGAAGTATTTGCATTTAACATTTTGTGTAAGTACATAAAATTGGGTTTTTATTTGTAAGTTACGTTGTCTATTAGGTGACCCGTGTCAATGTTGGCTAAACTATTGAATGTATTATGAACACACGCCTTATTCGTTAACATCTAATAAAATAAATGTGCCACATGAAATCGTTTGAAAATTGAAATGTATAATAGATAAATTGCCTAAAATTATTAATGAGAAGCCTTTAGCTACCGCAATTACCGTTACGTAAATAAAACGTCAAAACGATAAAATAATTTAAATGTCGATCGACTTAAAAGAGATTGTTTACGAAATGGCCACGACGGAAACAGGGAACAATTGTTACGAAAAGGACAATGTTTAGGTGAGTGGCAGCATTTTCTTAAATTCCAATTTCGAATCTGAACGAGGGTTAGGAGTGAGCAGACGGTTCATAATGCGGCTCTCGACACAAGGGCCTGGACCATGGCTACTTGGACAGCTTTATGTTTTTGTGTGTGGGCTTTGCTGTAAGCGTAAAGCTTTAAATTTTTTTTTATGTATTAGGTTGATAAACGAGCAAGCGGCTCACCTGATGGTAAGTAATCACCGCTGCTAATAGACATTTGAAACATTACAGAGATTGCAAGTTTTTTGCCAGTCTCTAAGAGCGGGAATTTTTGAAAGAGGAGGGCGGAAGAGAGATGAAGCGTAAGGGGGAGGGGATGGAGGAAGAAATAGGGAGGGGAGGGAGGGAAGAGAGGAGGATGGGCCACCGGCCACCTCACGAAACACGGAAGCTAAAACACTTCCATTTTACGCCGATTTTCTGTGAGGTCGTGGTACTTATCCGGTTCGTGTCGGCCAATTCAGCAGCGGGAGAAGCTGCATGTCTCTATTACAGTAAAAAATTTATAACGACTTCAGTCATTAACAACTAACTGCTTAGTCCTAAAATGCTATGTAAAAAAGAAAATAGTTTGGGTAATATTTCACATCCTATTTATAAATGTTTTGTATATGTATATTTTATTTTTGTGGACATCTATATTGAAATAAAATATAAAAGTGTATTTACATATATTTTATATTAAGTTTTAACTATCTGTGATATTTTCAGATTTTTTTTTCACCATATATAACACTCGTTCCATAAAAAGAAAGTGTGTGTTAGTTTAAACTAGATACATTCTGGTCACTATAGAAATACGAAGTTATTAATTTTGACTAAATATATACTCGTCTTTGACTTATACTCAACACCAACTTTTACTCATCCGACCTCTCGCCAGTGGCCACCGAATGAAAGTTATTAAGAACCTTGAAAAAGCCTTATAGTATAAATATACCGGATTAGCAGTGCAATTTATTTTTAAGGTCTTTAAATGTTTTATTGTTTTGTGTAAGTGAAAACTTGGTGTTTGTTGAAATACGATGGTGATTTGAGATTTCACTAATTATTTTAAAGTGATAGAAGTGTTTTGCAGTCCGTCTAGGACGATACTTTACCCCATTCACTTCCAATTATTTGTCGCTAAGCAGCCCTGCATTTTGAAGGACGTGCTGCCAACGTAATTAATGCGTTAGAGATATGACATCTTCAATCTATGAATGACCAGCATAGCCTAGTCTCAAGTACGTTCTGTGCGAAACTTCTGGGCACTGTGTCATTCTGTGTACAAGCATATTACCATCAGGCGCACGACTTTCTCGTCTCGTTACATCATCTCGTATAAAAAGCTATGTAAATGAGATATTTTTTTAGCAGTAGACTGGTAAACGAGCTAGCGGCTCACCTGATGGTAAATGAGTACCGCCGCCCATGGACATTTGCATTTGCCCGGCATCAGCTGTATGGCTCTACCACCGTTAAGACCGCTCCATCATCTTACGTTTTTTATGGGGTAGGTGAGCAAACTGAGCGGCTTACTGGATGAAAATAAATAACCGCTGCCCATGAACATTTGTAACGTCGAACGTTTTGCAAACGTGTTGCCAGTCTTTCAGGTGGGAGTTTTTGGAAAGGAAAGGTAGGCATGTACTGGGGAGGCAGAAAAAGAAAGGGTAGGCTGGAAAAGGAGGGAGTTGAGAGGAGGTGGGCTATCGGCCACTCCTCACTTATCCGACGAAACGCGGACGCGAAAACACTTGCACGTCAATTTTCTGTGAGGTCGTGGTACTTATTCAGTTTGTGCCGGCCCCTTCAAAAGCAGCAGGAATTGCTGCATGGCTCTACCATCGAAAAGTACACACAAGGTCCAAATAACCTCTCTGTCCACTTAAATCCTTGGAATTATTATTTAAATTTCATTGAGAAATAGGTAAAAGTTCACGTAAATCACTAAATAAAATGAATACCAGACATGGACAATTTTTAATGATGAAATATGCCCCTAGAGTGTTTTACAACGGCCTTAAAAGTGTATTTTTCTACACGACACCGACGTACTCAGATGCGAGGCCGACTGTAAATTCGAATAGCGTACGTTTTCCGCTTTTGTGTCGCAACACACATTATTATTCACACCCTTCGATCGTAAAACAGAATGAGGTGATACAGTCGAGTTCGTCGCTCTGAAGGGTCATCGATACGTCTTTATTATTCTCTTAACATATTGCTAGCATTTCTAACTTCGATCTATGTTTGTTCGAAGCGCAAAGTTCATCGTCAGTGAGAAAATGATTGAACAATTGTTTTATTAAAATATTTTTTTTCATTAATAACAGTTTTTGGTCAAATAATTTTATTCAGGCAGTGGCATAATGCAAGCAGTGTGGATACAAAAATACGAAAAAAAAGTATTTAAAAAATAAATCAACTGACATTGTTATCAGAAAGAAAAACGGCCAGAAAAAAAAAAGCTTTGGTAAAGATATGAACATTAAGACCTAATGAATTTTTGCACTTGTTTAAGTTGTATTTTTTTGTAGGCTGTTTCCTAATTGTCAAAAATTTTAAAGCTGATCATATTTCTGAAGCAGAAGCAGACATGAAATCATGTAAAGCATAGAAAGTGAAATTCAAAAAGGACATTTAAAGTGACCGAAGAAGGTAAAGCTTTGGTTAAGATATTTGTTAGACGTAATGAATAATTGTCAACCAGTTTATGTTATATTCTTTACTGTGTTGTTTTTTGGCTTAAGTTGTATGTTTCCTAATTGACGGACATATTCAGAAAGCCTCAAAATATTTTCAATATAACGTATTTGTAACCGGCAAATACTTATTTATATTGACTTTTCAAAATTTCAGTGGGTATCCTTGCGATTTTTTTATTGTCATAAAGCGTTGACTAAATATTTTATTTTTAATTTGAATATATATTTTGACGGAATGTATTCTAAAACACTGTCATTTCACAACTGGCGTTTACAACGGTAACTACAATGTTTTATACAGACATAACATTTTTAGTTTAGCCCCTTATATAATACATTGTCTTTAGGCGTATCAAGTTTAAGGGCAGTTTGTGAGCAAAATGATTAGTTTTATGTCCTTCCAAAGATGTGACAACAATTCTGAAGTCCTCCTTTAGCAAAGTTATCCAGTTACTATGTTTATACTCTGGATATGTAATAATAAATGTGGTTTCCTTTAGTTTCTTTAATCCTTAAAATAATATATAAGATTATCACCGAAAATCCGTCATTAATTGCAGAGTTTTTCTAGAGTTCAAGAATTTTTACAAATTAATGTTAGTTAAATCATCCTATTATTTTTTTCGTTCAACTAACGAAATGTTGAAATGCAATAGAATTTGTTAACAGCAAACAGCAGATATTAGTAGTTGTAAAATTGATTATTTTATCGATATGAGAAATAGTAAGACAAAAAAAAATTCTATTTTTTAACCTTTATTAATATATATATGTCGGAGAAGGGTGAATAACATTTCTTGTATCGTCGGTAACGGTGTCCATATTTTAAGGGTAATTGG
>DWHO01003238.1:0-12226 GCA_018247575.1 Eurytides lysithous rurik | reverse complement strand
GTGGCAAACTCACGTGTCCGTACTGCGCACGGGAGTTTGTTGCAAAAATCGGCTATTGCAGTCATATCCGGGCGCATGAGCGCTATTCTGACTACGAGTCGAAGTGGTCGCCATGGCCGAAATCGGTCGGACATCATCATCATCATCAATATGGGCTGACTTTTATAATTTTGCTTTTATCTTAGAAATTAGTACACAAAATTGAGCCACTGATAATTGAGGTAAGAATAGAAAACCGAAACAACTCGGACTCCGACTGCATATTGGCATGTCCCTTTGATTTTTAAGGTTCAAATTTCGCAAGGTGCGCGTGTCGTTAAAAGAAAATTGTAACTTTCTCGTACAAAACCTTAACTTATTATCTGGAAACAGGTGCTCCATATACTTTGGAGAACTCTAACGAGCAAAAATTTAAAGCAAAGTGCTTTTACACGCGATATTGCTAAGAACACTAAGTGATTTGAGCGAGCACTTAGCTTCGTATCGACTTAAAAGCCTACAGAGAGAGCATTTTCAGCACTTTGAATAGAAGATAGCGTCGGTTCAAGTAGAAACTTTTAACTTTACTATATATCAAATAGAACAGCATTAATACACCATACGCTGTACCATTTTTTTTATATCTTTGAACGTATTTACAGAGTATTTTCACTGTATTGCTGGGAATCCTATCTAATTTATTTCTAAATATTCTTATCTACATGCAATCTTCTTTCTAATGATGTTGGAATTTTTGATATCAATATTTATTACGGCTTTGAAACCACTATCGTCAAAATATGGCCTTAGTGCATTTAATGCGTATATAGTTTAAAAGATTAGAATAACATGGGAAACATTAGATTGACCGATAGATAAGTTTCTAAAAAGATCTTAGAACGGCATTCAACCAGGGGTGGTACAGTGCAAACATTTCAAATGCTCATGTGCTTGAATATAATAAGAGATCTAAATCCAAAGAGTATTAAAAATTATATGTCGTCTTCATATAATGTAGGTTATATTTCTTAAGTTCTATTCCTAACATTATTTCTGTAATCTGAAACGTAAAATTTAAAATGCTTCTGGTGGAAATGTTAATCTTGTAGTCAAATATCATAATGCATATAATATGTACCAGTGCAATTACTTGCACTGTGCGCACATGCGCTAATTTAGATTTACTAAATTTACTAAAAGACCGATAACAAGGCGATACGACAAATGTACTCGAAGAAGGCCACCCACACCTACAAATGAAATTAATATTATTAATAGTAATAATGATATATAAAATTCCACAAGATATCCGGGATCTACCGTTTGAGCGCTTTAAATCTAAAATTAGAAATAATCTACATAGATCCTATTATACTGTTCAAGAGCTTCTGGTAGACCAAAATGCTTGGAATTTAGTTTAGTTAGATTGACTCGTATGTGGGATGGATATTATTGTATTAAAGTTTAACATTCTGTGACGACTTTTTAAAAGAGCAACTGTTGAGTTTCTCGCCGGCTCTTCTCAGCAGAACTGCATTCTGAGCTGGTGGTAGCTTTCTCACAAACTTATGTAAAAATGACGATTCATAAGTGCTTGTAAAGGCCTATTTGAAAAAAATATTTTGATTTGATTTGATTTGGATTATCTGTATTAATTTCTGGACAAAAATAAAATAATATAAATGCAAAGTATTTATTTTCACTCAAAAATCATTGTGTCGTAGCACTAAGTGGTTGATGAATCACTGAAATTGTTGTTAGACGATTATTGGGCTGTCACACGCTCTGCCTCACACTATTTGAATGTATAAGTTATTGACCCCGGCCAGTTGATCTAGCGCTTGTAACTACGATGACTTAACGATTGACTTTCTATATATCAATGTGTCTAATAGTATGCATTGGTCTAGAATTTAACACAATTGCTTTTAGTGATCCATTATAATGAAGTTGGATATTAAGATTATCTTAGTTAACAATACAGGTATAGTTGTTGACGTATTGCGGTGGTATATAGTGAGGAAATAAATGATGACTCGAACTCACGTAATTAAAGTCAATGAATTGCACAATTATACAAGTAGAAAGTTCACACGTACACAATACATATAAGTCCACAGAATAGAAGGACAGAAGAGTAGATAGAAAAGTGCAGTAACAACATACAAGCAGATATACAAAGCAAGGGCTAATTATACTAAAACAGCGAGATTGCGATGCAGTTAGCGGTAAGCGTTGGGATAGCATGCGACACAGGTTCCGCGACGGACAATGTGAACCTGTAAGTGACTGATGAGTGCCGCTGAGTTGCTGGTGCAGGCGCATCGTCATCGTGACGTATACACATAGGACAAACGACAGCTGACTCGTTAGCGAGCGAGTGTTCCCAATACGCGGTATTTATGATACTCTTTAGGTTGTGGAGTGCTTCGTGTATATGTATGTTTGTAAGTATGTTTGTTATGTGTGTATATGTCTTTTGACTGCCTCCGTAGCCTAGTGGTATAGGCCCGCGCTTTACAAAACGAAGGTCGTGGGTTCGAATCCCGCGGAGGGCAATGACTTTGTGTGGTTGTTTCTTGGTTGGATTAGGGCTTTACGGGCTGATCATCCGATTGCCTGAAAAGTAAGATGATCCATGCGTCGGATAGGCATGTAAAAAGTCGGTCCCGGCTTCTTGTCCACGCCATCTAGCGGTGTCTTGGAGACGTTATTAAGAGGTCGGTTAAATGTCACCGCCTCTGCGCCTAATCTCTCTCCGGTCGTATGGGTTATCCATCCCATCGGGCTATGAGTGTAAAAGGAAGAGATGATGAGTGCACCTATGTCTGCGCAAACGCTTCTGCACTGTAATATATACTGCGCACTTGGCTGATCTCTTGTAGATCGGCCGCCGTAGCCGGAATCGGTCGGGAGGTATCACAATATGTGTATACGTATATATATATAGTCAACGGATGTCACTTTGACTTTGACCTTAGTCGACAAATTTTGATAATAAAAGCATATGTGATACTATCATAGACCTGTAATATCGTAGAACTGCTTGATTGTGTATTACTGACATGATTGTACAGTATATAATGATATAATGGATTAGTTATTGAAATGAGATAATAAATGGATTTCAAACTGATTTAGAAATCGTCACCAAACAAATTAAACATGTCATTTTATAACCTAAAACTTAATAAAAACGGCAAGACAAAGTCTGTTCAGTTAGCTTGTATAATATAATCTAGTAACGTGTGAGAAAACTTGGCGTCCATATTTACGAGAGGAATTTAAAGAGCTAAAATATTTCTAAAATAAACTGGTCTTCTATAAGGCTAGGTACTTATGAGAACGATCCAATAATGCAATAACTAATCTATCATATCAAGCATTAATGCTTATAAATAAAGAAATAGTAATAAAACAAAACGCTCTTTACCGGTATCTTTTTAACATTTTGCTTAATATGTAAATGAATAAATGTGCATGAAGTTTCTACGCTTATAAAGTTTATTTATATTACTTTTGAATAAGCGTATTAGAAAATCGAAATAATCAATTAAAAGCTGCATTTAAATTAATTACAATAATTCCATCGAACATCAAAACATAAATTGGACGAGAGCGAAAATTTAATCTCCATTCTGAGTCAGTGTATCCGTTTCGAACGCGCATTATTAACGATCTGTTAATGTTGTTTCATTAATGACACCTTCCTGTGAATAGCGACGTCGTCGGATATAAATAGTTGCGGGGCATCCTGAAATAAACAGAGTTTGTTTATGGTATCAGTGGAATCGGCGACTAGCCGTAAAGCCGGAGTGCGTTACCTTGTACCACTGTCGACTTAGTCATAATATTATTATCTAAACTCCCTCGCGAACTGAAATACAAAGTCATATCGGACTTATTCAGGCAAAGCAGCCAAATCGTTTAGATTACGGACGGGTCAGTGTTTCAAAGACGGTCTTCGAATCGCGTTTGTCTATTTAAACGGTTATCTCCTCTTTGCTTTACGTATTATCGTAAATTTGAAAGTAAACGTTGGCCATGTTTTTATTGTTGTTTATTTACCTGACTTACTTTTGAATACGAATAAACCAATAAAGTTATACTTAGCGACAGATAAATATGCAGTAAGTGTAGATTAATGTAAATAAATGTAATGTTATAATTTTTTTAATGAATAAAAAAATGTAATGTTAGTAATAAGGTAAATTAGAGTAATGTGATTGTTTACACATATTTAAAGATATATTCCATTACTTTAAACGCAAATAAAACAAATTTCTTTGTCATCGTGTAGAGAAAAAAAATAAGCATACGAATTTCTTGTAGTGAATAAATTTTTATCTTATTTCAAACCTTATGATATTATCACATTAAATTGATATTTTATATTATTAATAATTTTGAAAGTGGATAAATTTTAAACGCACGCTTTGATGTAAAATGGTATATTAATGGAAAATGTTGTTGTCTGTACCTAGATATTTTTTAAAACAAAGATAATTATTAGACAACGCTTTGAATAGTCACGTTTTCATTCTATTGTCATTTGCAACAAACCGGCGATATGGGCCGTCGTATGGTCACAGCTCAACAATTTCATGAGGTAGCTGCAACTATACATGTACAAAGACTTGAACATTTTATATTATATTTGCAAGTCCCTTGACGTTACAAATATCCACGAGCGACGGTCATCGCTTACCAACTAGATGAGCCGCAAGGTCGTTGGCCCATAAAAAAAAAAAATTCTGGAGCGCTTAAATTCATCGATTTGCCAAAATGAGCGCGACTGTACTATCTTAGGGAACACGTTCGACCTCCACTAACAACATCGTCCGTGGACTCACACCGTTTTATCCTAACATTTATTTTACGGACCCTCGTCAATGTGGCACAAACAAATGTAACCTCGTGCTATCTCGCCCCAGACTGTCTGCACTGAACTGTTTGGGTAGAAAAAAACTCTAACAAAGTTAACATTAAACCAATCTTATGCGCTTAAAGTGTTGCGATAAGGCACGATGGTCTAGATGATTTTAAGTTTTTATATAAAAAAAAAGTCAGATACCTACATCTTACCTAAAAACCTCAATAAACAAACATTTCCTATTTGATTTAAGGAGTTTCCTCTTGTACCTTCGCATAGTTAAATAAAAAATAATATGTATTCATAGATATACATTTATTTACTATTTACTTATCATAATAATCGCTTGACAATCGAGATATCGTACAAAAAACGAACATATACGGCGAATGTGGGACCTCCTCCGCCTTCAGTATTGGCATAATTTTTACGTAAATATATTTTGTGGAACGAATAAGCAATTTGTTAGTAATCTAAAGAAGAGAATAAAGGTAACAAGGGCATTATATTGACTTTATAAATGAAAAATGATCGTTACACCTAAGCACTTCCTAAGGTAAACGTTTCTTAAATGTAATTATTTACGTCTACAAGCTATTGTGGGTTGCGGGCACGCCCTTAATGCGTTGTTCGCAATGACATTTGAAGATGCGAGTCAACGGTGAGAGGTTATCGTTTAGTAATACTGTGACCGCACCCGCAGAAGCGATGCACAGACGGCGGGGAAGCACGACCATAGATAGTATTACGTAAAAATATCCGAACGTTACGGTGCAATTATCTAAATGTCGCCTCTGTCTCCATATCGGCTTTAACAAGGTGAGCATTTATTGCGCTGTAATCGAAAGCGAATCTTGATCTTCGTAGTGTGGGTGGAAATGGATGTATATCGTTTTAATTTTGTTTGATTTTCGGTTCGCTTAAAGTTTTTTAAAAAGGAGTTTTGATACTACTTTACTTTTCTCATGTCTTTAGCTTCACAAAATCATTGAAAGGCATATCAGCGATGATAAATCGTAACTAAAAGTATGAAATATAATAATAAGGACCTTTTTTTTTCAAAGATTAAAAACTTTAGAAATAGATTTCAAAGATTTAAAACTTAGAATAGAAAAACTTTACATATCAAGCTGTATAATAAAAATAAGTTGGAAGGCAACTTTTTGTCAAAGTTTTTGTTTTAGTTTCAAGCCTCAACTCGTCTTAATTATCAGGTCGTAAAATATCAAAAGACCTCTCTTAATTTAAATGAAGCCTTTTTAGCAGATTACCTAATAAATTATCATAAAAGCTTTACCTCACTAAATAGTTTTGTGGGTTCATTTCTTTTGTCTCCATTATAAAGTATAATAATTTGCCTGCGTTACAATTATTATTATTATTGAACAGATGAACATATTTTTTTTACCAATGAAAATTAATGCAACGTGATGACGAAGGAATCAGATTAGTAATTTTAGTCTTCCCATAGATTCCAATTAATAGTTGCGATATTTTTTTTAAATTCATATTTACATAAACAATTGATACACATTTCGAAAGCCTACTTAGCAAACATATTACAATAAAAAAGTTTAGTGCTCTGTTAATGTTTTATTTTCTAGTAATTATGCATAATGTATATCTGTGTATGATCAAAACGATCTGCGAAACTATTCGACATAAAACATTTCGTTTCAAAAAGAAACATAAGACTATAGTAAAGATTTTTAGGTATTTTTATTGGGTTTAAGAGGAAAACGAGTAAGCGGCTCACCTCAGGTGGACTAGAAAAAATGCTACTTTTACGTGAAACATTTCTTACCTTCGCAGTTTATAGAATACATAAAGTTATTTCCGACGTCAAATAGCCATATAGTTTTGGCGTTCTTTCCTCGCGTCTAAAAGCGTTAGGCGCGTTCCTGTTACATTTTCGTCGTGCGCTGCGTTCGCAACACGTGACCTAAATATTTAATTTCGAAAGTATTCTAGAAATCTAG
Source organism: Eurytides lysithous rurik (assembly GCA_018247575.1). NCBI lineage: Eukaryota > Metazoa > Arthropoda > Insecta > Lepidoptera > Papilionidae > Eurytides > Eurytides lysithous. The sequence goes on along the minus strand of DWHO01003238.1, from coordinate 5,395 downwards.
CCGAGAGCTGTGTGTGATTTTCTACGAAACCGATCCGATTCGCTTCCGTGAAAACAACAGCGAGCGTATTATACACCTCTCGATTTCCCTTCGTGAGCGCGCGGCTCGAAGGCTGTGTTAGATTTTGTAACAAGATATTGGTGGAACACTAGAAGGGAGTGGTGGTATCCAATGGGGCATTATAATTATCTTGTACTGACATTTCATAGCGCTGCTATTAAACGTTTAGCCTGAAAACATTGAATGGAAGGAGTATAAATGCATTCGTTACGGCATTCATGACTCGCGCAGACATGAAAAAGTAATGCAGGGAAGCATTAATTAATGTGTGTCGCTCCATGCACATCATGTCAAAGGGTTAAATAGGTCGAGGAAGGAATGAGACTCTTAACGTAGAATAAAATGTGACACCGTAACTAGCGTTTTTGTCCGTGGTAGTAAACGTCTTTTTCTTTCATTGTAAAACAAATATTCATTTTGTCTTGTTCATTTTGTACTATTATATATGCTTTTGTTTAGCTTTTTTTTAAATTTTTATTTCCTAATTTACAATGTTCACGATGTCTGTTTGTAATGACACACGGTCATAACTGGGAATAAAATTGGTTATCTTAATTTAAGAGGCAGGGTAAATGTTAAAATTATTATTACCTACTGTTGATTTTCTTAAAAACGCCTTATGCACAAGATAATAAAATCCATGTATCGCAGGGGTCTTATGAACATGCAAAGTATAGCCCAGACTCGGAACAACCCATTGTGGATCACACAGATTGTTGTTCATCGTAGGATCGGACCCAAAACAAGGCTAATGGCAGTTGGTGAGTTGACCGAGTAGATCGACGCGCCAACCGTGAGTCCGTGTATTAATGCTATTTATTGTATTATTGTCTACACGGCGGTCTACTCGTCCCAACTAGATAAATCAACGTTCGTACAAATATCTGTCCCGGGTGGGAGTCAAACCCACGATCCGCGAAGCTGAACCTAATAGCTGAGTAACTGCGCCAAACAGGTCGTCAAGTCGATATTTCTCAGAAGTTTACCATTGACATATGTACTTAATTATGATCACTGATAATGCATATCAAACTTTTATCGCCTTTAAGCTGGAGACGTGATGTATGGCGGCTCGTGGCCGATTCGAGTTTCGGGGACTTTCCCCATGACTCGGACCGAGTCTCGTGTGGCTGTAGACGTGTTGACGTGTTGTTTCTATTTGAGTTTGATAACATACCAAAGGATCGGGGCTTCAGGTCTAATTTTAAGTGTTGTAGTGCTATGCCAAGTAAGCGCTAAATTAGTGTTACAATTTCGACACGACGCACGCTTAGGTTTATTGTTGATATCGATACTGCATTCCATTCGCAATTACGTATTAGATTTCGTCAGGGTAGCAATGCTGGCGGAAACTGTTGCGCGGCCGACGTGTGCGTAGTGTGTAGAAAATATTGCAAAGATAATATCATTGACGGTACCGCGATGAGTGCGTTTTGTAATAATGTGAGCAAAATTGTTATTAGGTGCATTCTACAGACAGTTACGAAACCAACGCTAATAGAGAGTTATTTAAGAAATTCGAAACGTTGTTGTGTTTTGTACAGGAGTTGATTGCTTTCTTAAGCTTGTGCTAGTTTACCTCGTGATTTTTATGGAGCTTGACAAACGAGCAAGCGGTCCACCCGATGGCAAGCGATCGGCGTGACCCATGAGGGGAGTGAGAGAGGGAGGAAAAGAAGGGAGGGGGATGGGCCGCCGGCCACCTCACTCGTCGAACGAAAAGTGGAAGCACAAACACTTCCACTTTACGGTTTTTCTGTGAGGTTGTGGTACTTATCCGGTTCGAGCCGGCTCATTTAGCAGCGGGAGCAGCTGCGTAACTACCACCATAGTCGCCACAGTCAATGAAGTCATTTAGTTGTTTAAGGAAACCTTTGTACGTACCTAAAAATATTCTTTTTTTTACTTTCAGAGATTAATTGTCGAGTAGATCAAGCAATACAAATAATATTAAGTAAAATTAATGCCTACTAACTACACTGCAGTGATAACACGTTAATCGCAAACTTAATATTAAGCTGCTTACAATGCAGTTGTACCATCCGAGACGAACTGGGCAAAGAAGTTATTTCTAAAATAAAAGATATTTCTTACATTCACAAAGTCCGCCAATCTTAATCTTGTCTGACGTAGACGCTTTTAGCCTATGCGGCTTTATAAAGCTTCATCGGATCGCCGAATGCGTGGAAATTCTAGTTTCCACGAATTGAATTCGTTTGCCAATTCGCACTAGGAGCACGTAATAAACTTTACTCATAGTACTAGATTTAGATTTAATGTTATGTTAATTTATGGGACCCCAAGTGGCAACATGGAATCATCTTCGATCGAAATTGCATTGTCCCCGTAGTACATTCATTTTATGAGGATCACTTTCTTTTTGATATCCATCGAGTTTGATGCTATCTATGGTTTGCGATTTCAAATAAAGTCACCAACTTACTATAGTTTTATAAAAACAGGTGAAGAGAAATGAAACCCATAAGTTCACCATCCAATAGCTTCACCTATTAATGTGTAGTATTATTATCACTTTAGATAAAAAAATATTATATATTCTATCATAGTCGTCTTAACGGTTACCCACTTACTACCTTAGTATATCGGCAATGTCTAGTTTATTGCTGATTCGATCCTAGATTCGCGAAATTGATGTCTAAAATCCAATTCACTCAGGAACTGATAGCCCTCTCTATTTAGTTTTATCGCTTAGGTGAGGTCATGTAATATTTCACGAATTTTTTCTCAGACATTATATAAAATAAAAATTAAAAAAAACCCTTTTGCGTATGATGGAAATGTTATCAATGTAATATGTAGGTTTTTGCAAAGAATTTGTTGTAACGAATATTTCATTAGTAAGAAGATCTGATTTAAGATTATGATATTATGTTTGCAAAGGTATTGGCGGCACTTAGTTTTAATTCGAAAAAAAAAACATTAAGAAAACAAAAACTGTACTGAAGTCGTAAAAAATAAGAGCAAAGCCGGACGATGCCCTAAAACGTAAAATCAAGTAACTACAACATGATATTTTTTATTGAAGAGGACATTTCAAGATATATTATTATATGAAATTATGCGAATCCATCGCAATTTATTTATTTCAATGCGATGGCGTTGATAATTTGCTTATTTTGCGAGCAATCGTTTCAAATGAGAGAAACAATCGCAATTTTTCGGTCCGCCTCACCTGACCGACCGGTCATTACTTTTTGCTAAATCACCTAAACGTCCTTGAGTTCAAGGTCAAAGGGTTAAATACGGTTGTAGAAAACGAGTGATTTAACCTACCATTTGTCACGGACCGCAGCTTTATGATGTGTGCACAACATTCTTTCTTTAGATTACTGTTACCTTTATAGAACGTTGCAATTTAATTACGAAGCACGATAAGTTGTTAAGCCGCAGTGCTATATATAATATCATAAAGACAATATCATGGGGCACCAGACACATCTTATCCCAAACTAGGCAGTGCATGTACTATGGTAATCACATATCTGATATAGAAACTTATACATTTTTGAATATATACTTATCTAGATAATTAACACTCCACCTCTCTCATCGCACAAATATTTTGTCCTGGGTGGATGGATATATGTGTATGTGTGTTATTTTTAAGACGCAAAAATCATTAAATGAAACTACTTACCGATTTTATCGCTTTTTCATTTTAAATTTAAATTCCCGGACTTTATTCAATACATTCAATTCATAAAGTCAAGTTTTTTTTTCATTTAAACAAATCAAATACAATACATAAATCAATTAGCATCTAAAAACCACGTAGGTTTATACCAATGCTAACACTAACAATAAATATAAAATTAATAAAAGAAAAGTTTTTACAAATGACGGGATAAGTATGAAATAAAAGCAAAGAGAATGTTACAAAAGTACCGCAAAATAATTAGACTAAACTACAACTAAAATAGCAATTTAAAAATTATCTATGTAGTTTTTTTTTAATTTATGCTTAATATTATTGGGTGTATTTTTTTATTATGTCGGTAGGTAAATTATTAAGTAGTCGAGAAATTATTATGAAATCAATATCGTGCAAGTTCGACCAACGATTCATGAAAACATGCGAGATCAGACTCGGCAGGCAGGCTGCAGACATGCGTCATGAACAGCGAACTATGCTAAACGTATTAATAACCGTTCCAATGGGGAGGGGCGGGATGCCCCTTTAATATCATAACAGTTGATGTCCCTCTTAATGCGAGACAATTTCCGCCGGAGCAACCCTGACGACTTCCCTTCGTATCGGACGCATTAATGTTTGCGAAAACATTGCGTCAGAAGTATGACATTGCACTTTCTTATATACAAAATGAATAAAAAAAACTCACGGACATACCGTTGCATAGGTTAATGACTTTTATGATCATGACCTACAAAATTATATAACGAATTTACATATATTTATTCGTTAGTGAAAAAAAGACTACTATGGTGTGAGATTTGGCATATAATATTTATTTTAAAGTCATCAAATGATATAAATGGTTGTACGCTTGTTACACGTTACACTTTTTACGTCAACAATTTACTTATAACATGTCAACGATTTTTTAGGCAAAGTGAGTGATTCACAAGCTTTTTTGACGAGTTAAATTAAATCATTGGTCACGGCGTGTTTAGGTCCGCTACAATTTACAAAATCATCACTTTCTAAGGCGATGGACATGGGGACCATTTAATAAATATAAGAATTTGAAAGATGACGAACGATGAAAGCAAATAACTTGAATTTGATTGTTAATGAACAGATGTTGAATTTAACACAAGCATTTTTTGTCCCATAAAAATCGAAAATACACCCTTGTTTATAGCAAGGAATTCAAATGGCAAATCAGAAAATTTCAAATGAGGTATTTAAGATTTCGTGTGAATGATAAGAATTACAAAAAAGGGGAAAAGCGTCTGTCCTCGCCCTTAGCCCTTCACAAACTAAAGTCATTCACTCGATCAATTTCGCACATAAAAACTCTAATAAAATAACTCATTTATTTGCTCTTCAAATGCTTTCGACTGTATTTGAATTCATACTTTTTGCATTCTCCTTCTATGAATATGCCATATTCAACGACAAAAACCTTTTTAAAGTTTTGAAAAATAAAATTGACACTTTGATGGACAATACTCGTATTTGATTGGAAGTTAGTTATTATATTTTTAATCTTAATTTATAATAATAACTGACGACACTAGACACTGTCACATTGTGTGAGTAGTGATTTAATGGTGACTGGCCCGTTGGTGTAGTGGTTAGTGCTCCTGACTGCAAAGCCAAAAGTCGTGGGTTCGATTCCCACCCAGGACA
>DWHO01003237.1:0-12229 GCA_018247575.1 Eurytides lysithous rurik | reverse complement strand
ATTACATATCAGGACCGGAATACCAGAAAATCGTTTTGTAATAAGCCTAAGATATAAAAGGAACCAATTGTGGCGATATGGATCAATCAAGCGGATAATGTTTTCGTTTAAAAATCAAAATTTAAATCCGTTAAAAGTTAAATCCGTTAAAACGAGAAATTATAGGTAAGAATCTATCCGTAAAAACTATCCGTTTATTTTACCATTAAAATAGCCAAACACATTTAATCATATCAAGAGAAATTAACGGCTCAAAATATTATTGAAAATTCAGACTCGATTGACTCGCTTAGTACAAACATTGCTAGTCATACGAATAAATATTCTACATTTATATTTTACTACAGGAATAATTCGTAGAAAAAATATCGTACATATTTATGTTCATACATATTGTAACATGACAAATACAGTTAGTTAAAATCCTATGAAACATACGTATCTTACCGCAAGAGACAAACTGCTGCTTCTATTGAATTATTCATAAGGGGTTTGGACCTAAATCTGACTCTATATCAACGTGGAACTTAAATACCTCTTAGAAAACTTTTATTGAAAATGCTTCACTTACATGTTTTTACTTCTCTTTAGTTATTAAGGGTGGTTATCTGAAATTGTTTTTCATGTCGAGTCTGATAAATATACAGAACATAAAGTTTCTGCTTTATAGATATAACCGTGAGATCACGGATAACATGTTTTGTATCGTTTAATAATGATATAATAACATATAAATGAATTAAACGTTTCATCAATGTATTTTAATTTATCATTGTGTACAATAAAATTACGATCGCTGACTTGTAGGAAACAACTGTTAAATTCAGGATTTAATGTTTTTTTTTTTAAAATATATAAAACTATAATATATCTAGAAAACTTGTTTATAAATTTGAAAGTTTAATTAAAACTTCACAAATTTGCGAGTTTTATTTTTTCATAAGAATTAAAAGGAAAAATATCATAATTTAACCTAATAATTGACCGTAGCGGTCTATATGTAAAATATTACAAATTTGACAGAGATATTAAAGATAAAATGTATTGTAAAAAGGATATACAAAAAATAATAAACTGTTATATCAATTTTTGTTATAACATTTTCTACAAAAAATAAAAAAAACAGCAAAATTGGGGTGATTTTTTTTTAATATGCAAATACACAGAAAGATTTAGTTTAATACTTTCTAAGATCTACTTCGTATGGTAGTTAGCCGCTGCGACATGACCGTTTTTTAAATATTCCTACATAGATACATATACGTAAAAAGGGCAGCAATGCATTTGCGTGAGCCGCTTGCTCTTTTGCCTCACTATCCGGATAAATTAAATTAAAAAAGAAAGATAATACAATGCTTGTGTAAAAAGTGTAGAAACATTGATTTGGATACTGAGTATTTTAGATCCTTTAGTATTAATCGATTTACTTGTAAGTTTTTTCGAAATAGATGCTAATATCATCTGTAAATACCCATCAGTAAGTGGCAAAGCACAGCAATAGGAGATAGATAGCAGAAGAGAGAACACGGAATAAAAAGCGGATAACCTTCTTATCTTATCTTGACTGACGTAGATGCTTTTAGCATATGCGGCTCTATAAAGCTTCATCGAATCACTATGGAAATGCTAGTTTCCACGGATTGGACAGACCCTACGTTCTGCGGAGTCACGTATGGGGATATACACGTCGTGTCAAAATTTTAATTTTAATTAAAATAATTTAAGGATTGTCGGCTAGGGACAGCCGGTGTCTGGTGTGCGGACTGGATCGCGACTGTCGCGAAACGAGAGGCGGTGAGAACCTCCCCGGGACCCGGGTGAATCGAGTGTACGCGGTGTGAGTGTTTCGCCGTGCTCGAAGGCGAACTCTTCCTACCGTGTTTGTTGAGCTAGTGTGATCCACACTATGTGTCGGTGTGGAGAACGCGGACGGGACTACCGGCAGTAGTTCCGTATAACTATTGGCCCCTTCCTCAACCGGGTCGAGGAGGGCGATACGCGGGCGACGTTTCAGAACGGACGCGTGCGGATCTGGTTGGTAATTTGCCGCGGCTACCACCAAAGGGTTAGGATGTTTTTCTGCTTTCTAGAAGATTCGAGTTACACGATCGCGGAAGTGATCACGTATTGTCGGTAATCTGCAGTCGATGTGCTGGGCGTGCGTATGATAAGACGGGACGGCTGCAGGCCTTGTACAATGATAGTTTGTTTCTTACGGACATTTTGCTCGGTGAGTTTGTTAGGGAGTAGAGACGGCCGCAGACGTAGGCGGCTTTATACCTAACAGCTTTTATATTATTTCTAAAGTGGGGAAATGCCTACGCATATCCGGCTTTGCGGGGGCAAGGACGGGTTATGTCGAACTCTCACCGACTAAAACCCCACGATGTTCTACCTAGTCGCCTATATGGCAGGGTCACGGGAACGCTTTCGCACACTTCCGCGACCCTGCCGGCGCTGGCCGCCTCCGCAGCCCCTCCTCCAGGTGCCCTCCGGCAACCCTTTCCCTCACAAGGCAAGGCGTGCTGGAACATAAAGCACGCCTTCCTACTCGGCCTCCCCTACGATGGCCAACGAACCCCCCCCTACGAGTCCGCTGCCTAGAGGCCATGGGAGCTAGGAACTGGCCTGCCGTTTCTGAAAATGTGGTCAAAAGTGACAGGCCTCCCAGCCCCCAGCGGCGGACATGGTCTTTGGCTCCGTCGCTCACCAAGCTTTGGCCGCGGAGGGTAGGGAGAACGGCGCATCGTAATACCGAAACTCCTCTCCCCCCGCGGCCCCACCACGCCACATCAGCGGTGCGGCCCCGCTCCGTTGCGGAGGATAGGGAGAGTGGCCTACGTAATACCGACACTCCTCTTCCCCGCGACTCTACCTTGGCTGCGGAGGACAGTGAGTTGTGGCCCCACACCACTCTCAATCCATCCCCCGCAGCCTACTCCAAAGTGCATCTAAAGTGGGCTCTTTAAGCCCACTTGGAGTGATCCCTCTGGCCAGCCCTACACCACGGGCCGGCCGTGTTTGGGTTCCTCTTGGCTTCGCCGTGGGTGACCAGACCACGGTTACTAGAGCCCCTCCGCCACGACAAGGCGGGAACCCGTCGGAGGGGCCGTAATGCCCTAACCCAACTAAGAAACGACAACACAAAGTTGTTGCCCTCCGCGGGATTAGAGCCCACGACCTCCGGTTTCTAAAGCGCAGGCCTTTACCAAAATTACCTACCTTAATATAATCAATAAAAAAATTTCTTTAAAAAAAAGAGACTTGTACTCCCGCTGACATTTTTTTTGCCTGTTCTTCTTAGGATTGAGGCATAGTAGAATCATTAAACGTCAAAAAGTGATTGTAAACCACTTCAATTTTGTCCAAGAATTTTGACTTTGACTATATGGAGTTGAAGGGGATGGCGGAAGATAAATAGACGAAACTCTATCGAAAAGAGGTCATCTCTAAAGTTTAGAAAGAAGACGAGTTGAGCAATTCGTGCGCTTGATTTTAAGTAATACGCTTGCTCATAATAACGCAAAGCATTTCGACTTGCACCAGTTCAAGCTGCTTGGGACACTCGTCGCTAGATATATATCTATCCCCAGTAATTAAGTTGGTAACCCTTCAAACCGGAGTATAGCAGAGCTCACTAGTTAGTGGATTAACTGCATTTATGTTTATCTGCTTTCACCTTAATTTGTCGCAGATCGTTCCTTGAATATTTATGAACTTATTGGTCGTAAGGTTTCGATCAACGTCTTTGCTCTGTTATGTACTACGAACATCATATTAGAACTTATCGTTTACTTCCACTGAACGAGTGGGAGGAACTTTGTTTATTCGTCAGAGTTCACTAAAATTTTAAGTTATTCCAATAATGTTTCTTTCGAACCACTGAAAACACGTAGTTTAGACATGTTAAATATTAAGTCACCGGCCGGAAATCCAACAGTGTATAGTCGTATTTTGGATGTCGTGACGTCAACACAAACAATTTGAATTTAAACATTAAAATTATACTTATTACTCCGCCCTGAAAGCTTTATGGGACCATTAATAATATTCAGAGACACAGTTCGTGCGTGCTTTGCCCATACATAAAATGCACGCCTTAATTGCCGGCCAGCAGTGGTAATCAGGACTCGCCTTAAAATAAAACCAATTGTGCAATCCGAAATACGTAGCTACCGAATAGTCCTCTCAATGAGAATTTCAGCCAGACCCTAAAACTGACACAAAACTTAACATATGAATCATAATAAAACTTATGACCGAGTATGGCAGAGACGATAATGATAAGAGATGTTGTGTCTTAATATCTCATTACTGTGTCACCGGTAATTATGAATAATAAAGATAATTTTGAGGGTAATATTTGCTATCTCAAATATTTTTTTACGTCATGTGAAATCTACGTAAAATTTCCTAAATTTCTGAAGACAAACTGATTTAACTGAATGAATAAAGTTACTTGCTTAGTTATCATCAAAGATGCATGCTGAACATTTGACGAAAGTTTAGCCGTGAATATTTATTTGACAAATTTGACATGTATGTAACCTTAACAACAATAAAATTTCACTAGTTTTATGTTATGTCAACTACAAAAATTTCATTAACTATATTTAATTTTATCATTTGTCCCTTAATTGCACTAATTTTTGACAGCATCTAATATTATGGCAAAAACTTAATATAAAACTTAATAACTTTAATTAGGCCAATATAAATAACTAGTATAATACGAATCTCAACACTCACATCTTTATTTTCTGAAATGATATTTTGTAAACATACATCAGCCTTACACTAATGCAAGTTGGGTTACGTAATCAAACAAATTCCAATTTATTATCTAAGAGAATGCATTCTGCCGGCGCCTTGTATTGCCAACGTTATTGGCGGGCTTTTGTTGGATTTATGTTTTGGAGGTCGTGATTGTTGTTAATATTTTACGACTATCAAATCGTAAAATATAATATGTAACCGACGGCGGAATACCGATGTGACGTAAAACACACACATACAACAATCAAGATAACCATTATCAATTTCGAGTTATGTACACTATTGTTACTTAAGTTAGGTTAGGTTAGGTTGTTAATTTGAGAGGATGCAGCGCAGATCTTCCGAGTGTTTGGTCCAAACTGGGTTCGGAGTCCCTGTGGGTGTGGACCGACGTGGTCGGGACCGCGGAAGAGTGCGAGAGCGTACCCGTAGTCCCGGCATTAGACGACTGGAGTAACACCGTGGGGTTTTTAGTCGGTAAACGGTCTTATTAGCCGGAGTCCGAAATCAAATCTTCCCGACCCCCCGATCCTTTAAGCAGCATAAAACATTTGCGATCCTTCACGCTTGCGGATTATTTGACTACAGCAAATTGTATCCTAATTTGTATGGCAATAAATATGTACTAAATTAAACAAAAAATCATCCTGAGTAAATCGTTAGCAGAGTATGATGTTCATATATTCGTACATATGTATTCAATTAAGTCTAATGACCTGTTTGGTGCAGTTGCTAATCAATTGACTTAACAACTGACAAAAATTTGTGTGAACTACAGATAGTTGTTTCGGATTTGAGCGTTTGTCCGTGTGAAATTAATGAATGGAAAAGGACTTTATAACACAAGATATTTCAAACTTATAATAGTGGCAGCGTTTTAAAACATTACATCATAATATGTAAAAAAGTCTTAATTGGAATGTCAGATACATTCTAATTTTCTCTGAATTTGACTGTGATACGTCAGATGGAGAAGTGAAACAGATTTTCTGGTTTATTCCTTTTTTTTACATATATAGTAGACACTACTCGCGTCACTGGCTTCCCACCGGTTTGGTATGGTATGATTTATTGTCTCAATAATATGCATTACTATAATCATAGATATTAGAGTTTAAACGGTTCAATTCCAATGTTGTGTTACAATTAAAATAATGAATGCCCCGTCACTCGTAATGGGCAGTAGTGTCACAGCACGTATAAATTGTCGTGAGTAATACGCTGTGCAATTTCAAGTGCAAAACAATAATCGATCCATAACGCTATCACGTCGCACATCCAAAGAGGGTAGACAGAGACGGCGTGTGCCATCCAGGTATGTATTAGCTTATCGTTTTATTGCATGTTTACGGTATCGGGTGGACTAGACGCTTGAAGTAAACATTCTTCTTCTCCTGCCCTTATCCCACTAGGTGGGGTCGGCACAACATGTATTTTTCTTCCACACTCCTCCATCAGCCGTCATCTCCTCAGTCACACCTTGGAGTAAACATTATTGATTATATATGAAGACTTTTATGTTTTACGATGGCAGGGTCACGCAGTAGCTTGCCCTAATACTGAAAAGGCCGGCTCGAATCGGGTAAGAAACCACGACCTCACAAAAATCGGCGTAAAGTAGAATTGTTTGTGATTCCGCGTTTCGTCCGGTGAGTGAGCTGTCCAGTGGCCCACTCCACTCTTCCCCTCCTTCCCCCTGTCGCGTTTGTAATTTGTTTAATGTTGCAAATGTCTTTGGGCAGCGGTGATCACTAACCATTAGGTGAGCCGCTTGCTTGTTTGTGTCCTATTCTACAAAAAAGACCCAATAACTAAAATTTATCAATAATATAATTAATATCTATTATTGTATACTTTAATAGTGGGTGTTCATAAGTTTGTTGCCTGAGAACAGCTGAAGAAAAGTCAATAAAACTTATAAGTAAAGCTGCTTTTAGATCATAGTCATTTTGGCTACTTGTAACGTAATGTAAATAACACAGTCAAATAAAAGTATTATGTTAGTAAGTTTTTATAATTAACTTGTATATTTCATCATTTGTTTTAATTTATAGTTTCTGTTTTTTTTATATGACAAATAAATCATTGTTATTATTATTAATTTTTTAGCCTCTTTGATCTAAATCCGAAAGTCATTTAAAGAACTCGTAGTTCAGAAGTACGTGAGATAAAGTTCTTGGTTCTTTCGCTTTATGCAAACATGAAATAGAGGTATAGTCGAAGATGATCTTTCTAAAGTGACTATGATGACCTTTCAAGTTCAGATACTAATTAGCTACGACGCAGCGGGTCGTGGGTTCAATTTCCACCCGGGTCAATATATGGGCCCGGACATTAGATGATTACTTTGATTTTGTGTGTGTATGCAATTTATGTTTGTAAAATGTCTCTATAATAGAGCGCAGATCAGGGCAGAGCGTTTCTTTTTAAAAAAAAGAGGTCGTAATTCTGAAGTCACTTACTATGTTAGAGGATATAACATAGTAAGTGACTACCCCACTTATTTGTGGATCAATTTTTTTTATAGTAAAAACTAGTTATTTGTGTCCATACTGAAGTGTATTTGTATTGGATACCACTAAAAACTCACGCCGTTTTTTAGTATAAGACAAAAAGTTTTACACTTATTTGATCCGTCAATGAGTTATCGTCGGGCGGTAACATTTCGACGTTTTTGTCCGTATCCTACGCCCGACATACTTACTGACATAAGTGAATATGTATGACGTCATATTCCTTGTTTGTATACAACACAATGATGCACTCCTACATGTTCCACTATTTGTTTCGTACTTAAAAATATAAAGCTCAGCTTAAGCAAACGCGCTATTAAGTTGGTAATATGCATAATTAACGTAATATACAATTAGAGCGTTCAGTCTTTTTGTTTACGGAAAATAAAATGTAATAGGTTAATTTTAAAAGTCAACGTGACCTTGTTACATTATCATATATGATATTTGAATAAAACTTTGTTGCAATCTACAAATGCACGAGTATATATAATTTTCAGAACGAAAATTTTGATTTATCTGCGAGGTTTATTGATGCAAAAACTGTGTAACTTTAAATGGAATTATCAAAATCTTCAATTAATGTTACATATGACGTGTGACAATTAAAAACGTATGTCACTTTTCATTCCTCAATAAAAGTCTTTCAAGCAGCAACGAAGCAACTGGTTCCAGGTTTTTAGCATGGTATGAGAACAGGTTGCTACAACTTTTACCTTGGACACATTATAAAGGATTCCTAAATCATATGACTCGTTAACGAAGATCCAAACATAAAAAAAATAATAATAAATCGAATACATCAGCAAAACTTTGTTTGATATAATAGATCAATTGATGTACATATATACAAATATTAGGATATAAATTTAATCATAGCTCAGCTGACGCTGAATGTGACGTAAGTTCTTTTTAAATGAAAAGGTACCTTAAGGCAGGTGGGCTTAAGGCATCCAAATATTCAAGAAAATTGAATGACGTATTGTTAGCAGTGACAGATTGTAAACTCATCGCCCACACGTAATAAATAGTCTCCATAATAGTACCTCCATAGACGTCTATTCCGACATCCGTTGATAATCGCCAAACACCACGCAGAGCAGTGCCAAGTCAATATGCTAATTCAGATTCGTTAATGCACTGTATTCCTACGAGAGAACTGTTTGGTTCAGTGTTGAAAATATCGATATTCAGTATAGACGTCTAATACTTACGAATATCATCCTATTTATCTTTATTTCCTTCTTTCGTTTCAGATTAGAAACAGCAGCAGACTTCAGTCTTCTGTCTTCTTCTGTCGGAAAGAAAGATTGTAAAATATCGTATAATGATTCCGTTGTGTGAGGATTCATAATTTCTACACAATTTAATATTTATGATCTACAGTTAGCCCAAATTGCTGAACGGAGTATGCATCTGGAACATAAAAAGGCTGAGCGCTAAAATAAAGCGATATAAAATTCTGGTTTTTGTACAGTGAATTTGATTGAAATTTATTCAATTTTTAAGCACAAAAATTGATGTGATTATTTTTTCAAACAGTTATACTTCCATAATCATTTCATAATATATTTTTTAAATGTGACATTTACGCTTTGATAGAGTATACGTTTAACATTGTTAGAACGAAACAATGAATGTTTTATTTAAAGAGTGGTAAGACTCATATCTGTCAGCTTTAAGTAATATCACTACTTCATTGCTAGTTATTTTTGCGCAGTAGAGTGTAAGCGTTGTGGCTTTCGGATTTGAAAGGCAATGTTGCATGCGAAAACAGTACGTATATATTTAAATATATGATCTAAAATCTCCGTTTGTTTACCTTCATTTAACTTTGCCGTTCCAATATTTACGAAAATATTTCATCATTGCACTAATCTTTCAATGTTATTGTTAGTATACTCCATTAAGCTCTTGATTGATTGAGAATTGAAGTTATGTTAGTAATCTATTAATAATACTTCAAGTTTCATTGGATGAGCCGCTTGGACAATAGATATCAATTGTTTTAGATTAAAGCTCATAATTTTCTTAATCAGAAGCGTTATTATCAAAGCAACTTTAAATAGAACGGTTTACCAAAGACATGACTTAGCTTATTTCATAACTAACTCGCGTATCATTCTATTTACGGAAATATAGCATAATTTAACAAAAAAGTTATTTGGCCACGTTTAATTTTGGTTTTACAACACTATTTTATTTTAACCTTCGGTAAGTGGAAGTACGTATCAAGGGTTTTAAAAGTCTTTTCTTTCACGAGGGTTTTAAAAGGGTTTTTAAAGGTCTTCGTAATATTGGTTGGTTTATGATGACAAATCAAGTACTGAAGGAATATTTATTTATTTAATATTTATTTTATTATTAAATTAAATATTTACAGCATTTTATTTGGAAGTGCCAACATTTCAAAAATTATAGCGTTTACGGTCTAGGGTCGGACTAAGGATGTTGGATGTTCCACTGTTAATGTTAAAGTTGGTCTACCGTGCTTTGGAAAATTATTAATTTCTGGATGGATCCGCGCGGTGAGTATCGTACTTATAGTATCTTTAATTTTTGCAATGGTAGTATTCCTGGGTTTTAATTTATTTATTTATTCAAACTTTAGCACGAATAAAATGTACAAAGCGGACTTAATGTCAAAGGCATTCTCTGCCAGTTGACCTTAAAGTGGCTCAGAGAAAGTAAGGTAGGTGTACATATGTAACAAGGAAAATAAATACCAACCCGAGCAGGTGGTAAAACACAACTTTCACAGTCTTTTGTATTGAAATTTAGATATTTTTTCATTTCAATAGTTTCACGAGTCACCCTGAGATGGTCTTCTTTGCCAAGGGTTTTAAGGGTATGTTTGCAAGCTACAGACTTACATCGCTTTTTATGTTTGATGTCAGCATATATTTATTCACGCGGATCCTAATGTTTTTTAGTCTGTTCCTTATTTGACATACCACAATCACAATCAAGACCGTACACTCTTGGACCTTTTAGAGGTCAGAGCATCTGTTGTTGTAGACTACCACAGGTGGCGGTGTTTGATTACCATCGGGTGAATAGGATAAAAAAGAGGCACATTGCACTTGGCAGATGGTAAAAACGAATTCTTCAGCGGTAGGTAAAATTATTTTAAAGAAGCCCGCTTCAAGATATAGTAGTAGTGTACGTGATGCCTCTAACACAGAGAAGGCTTCGACGTTGATGGAATGATGTTTACGCTTTCAGTACTAAGAACTGTATAAAGCTTTATCGGGATGCCCCACACATAGAAAAGCTTTCTACGAGTTGGATTGACCCTGCATTTGCAGGGTTACGCATGGGGACGTGCGTGAGGTAATAAATTTAGAGGATTGTCGGCTAATAGCCGTCAGAGTATGGGAAGGATATGGACGCAAACCGGACGGCCGACGACTGTATATAAATAATCATTTAATCATAGGGTTTAATTATGCGGTTTAATAATCATTTAGTATTCGTATAATACAGTCTTTACTTGTTGATTAATCTTTACTTTATACCAGTTTATTTTAGTATCGCCTCCCTAACACAGTGGCAAAGTTGACACTAGTCGTTACTAGTGTCAATCTTATATTTAGTAAAATCAGTTAAAAGTGGAGTCTTTCTTATAAACCGATAGAAAGTGAAAGCCGTAGGGCCTGTATTATGTACACCTACCTTAAAAGTGTGTACTTAAAAGTGTCTTACAAACAAAGCGAGGTGACTGTTTCGAACGGTTGCCACAATCGATTGTTTCTACTATTCAGACAGACTTTCGATATTTGTACAACGGTGCACTATGGACATGAGATAATTACAATTAATTTTAATTTATAACGCCTCCAGGCCACCGGTGCTATTGCGAATTCATAATGAACCACTCCGCGTCGGGGCATTGCTGTTATTGGAGCAACGAAGGCTCAAGGTTTGCGAATTAATTATTTATCTCATAATTTATAACGCCGAGAGTGGTTAATTGATTTTGTATATTTTATTTAGTCATGACATCGAGGATTACTGTTGATTCAATTGGACCTTTTTGAACGTATATGCGTTTATCTGGCTTGAAGGACGCAGTTTATTCAGAGTTAATATAATACGACATTCGGTAATTCCCGCCTGAGATTGCTATCAATTTTAACATTTCTTCATCTAAATAAGCGTTTGTCGGTTAGATTTACGCAGCTGTAAACTAAGACATTTCGGTACAAAAAAAGAATTATCTTATTGTGAGGTGTAAAATTTAAGAAAAATTACAAATTCAATCGCTTGATTGCTAATACTATAACTTAACCTTAATGATGTATTTAAAAAAAAAATATTTATTTGTTTATAAGCTTTTTATCTTCTTAAAAAGCATATCAGCTTTATAGATAAAAAAAAGTTTTCAGAGTTATTATCGCTTTTATCATCCGTAAATATCATTCTGTAAACTGTCTGGTGTTAACGAGAGTTATATATATTATATATCAGACTCGTTAACAATAATTTCAAACTATACAAACTATATATGCTTTACATCAAAAAATGTATACCGTTTTTTTTATGGGTTAGGCTGATAAACGTGCAAGTGGCTCACCTGATGGTAAGTTTTCACCGCCGCCCATGGTCATTTACAACATTACAAAACTCGCAAA
The DNA here is from genome assembly GCA_018247575.1 of Eurytides lysithous rurik. Classification (NCBI taxonomy): domain Eukaryota; kingdom Metazoa; phylum Arthropoda; class Insecta; order Lepidoptera; family Papilionidae; genus Eurytides; species Eurytides lysithous. The sequence continues at coordinate 306 of DWHO01003237.1, read as the reverse complement.
TGCGTTTGTTGCATTTGAAAAAAAGCTTTAAAGAGGGGAATTTTTGCAGGAGGGAGAGAGGACTAATGAGAAGGACGGAGGAGGAGAGAGTGAGCGGAAGGGGGGAGGGGATCGAGGAAGAGATAGGGAAGGGAGTGTAGCGTCGCAGGTCCTGGGTTCGATTCCCACCCGCAGCAAATATTTGTACGGCAAATATTTGTACAGCAAATATTTGTACGCCGCAAATACTGAACGGTGGTAGAGCCACGCAGCTGTTCCTGCTGCTGAATGGGCCGGCTCGAACCGGATTAGTACCACGACCTCACA
>DWHO01003236.1:0-12231 GCA_018247575.1 Eurytides lysithous rurik | reverse complement strand
GTTTGGAGGCGTGCAATACAACAGTTCTCCATTTCAATTAGCAGGACTAAAGTTCGGATCCTAAAACTTTTAAATAATTTTACAAACGAACGGTTTAACGCAACTTTTCTTTACTCCGTGATCTTCACCAAGGGGGGTTCTGATAAATCTTAACAGCCGCAAATTTTTCAATCGCTTTATATAATAGATGGCATTATGTTCGCAATATAATAGATGGCATTATTGGTTTGCAGAAGGATTACAGGCAGCTGTGTTGCCAGTTCATCATCCTTCACCAAATCCTTTCTACTGGGTAGATTACGTCTCTCATTTTTTTTTTAAAGACAATAGCCCGTTTTGACTATTATCTTATGACCATGACAAGTCAATGACAATGTTGTAGTGTTTAAATTTAAAATTAAACTTAACCAATTTGGTTTTGATAATTTAGCTGAAGTAATTTAATATTATGGAATATAGACAATATTATGGAATAATATTCATAGCATAGACATCATACTTTGTTAAAGGAGGCGATGAAAGTAACACTAATGACTACATTAAAACACTGAAAATAAATAATTGCTTTTGGAATAAAAACAGGCAATACATATCTGTTCCCATTTGTCAATAATGTTACTTACATTACATACATACATCCTGGTGTTTGTTACGAATTTATTGTTTCCGCATTAGCCTTACTCATTTAATTTAATGATGAAAAAGACGTGACACTTTTTTCTTCTTAAAAATGTTTTAATCTAATTAAAGAGTAATAACAATTTTTTCGCGAGAGTTTCTAACTCGTAGCTTAAAGTTTTGTATAATAAAAAGTATTATTAAATATAAAAAATAAATCAACCTATATTTCGTAATCATCATGCACTTTCCTGGTGTTCCTTCGAAGTTTAAAGTACATTTCTAAGCGGCAAGTTTGATTAAACTTTCGCAATTAAAAAAAACATCAAATCGGTCATCACATTTAAAAATTTTTAGCCTCCTCTTTTTTAAAGTCGGTTAAAAATAAGAATACGTATAAATTTAACATCTTACTAAAATAAATTATTAAATTACAAAATTTTACATAAAAGGTTACAATAATGTATAGTAAAAGATTATAATAAGTTTGTGTATAAACATACGTATAAATGAAATACTTACCAGAAAAATACTGACGAACTCAAAAAAAATCTGAAGAAATAATTATAAGGCGTCCACCAAAAACTCAAACACAGCAACAAAAAATGTTTATAATAAAACCGATAGAAACAATAGACAACAAAAAACAAAACACAGAAAGAAACTGTATCAGCACGATCAGAAGCGACAGAAAAAAAAACAATCGTCACGGGTGGCTTTGGCGCCAAAACGCGGTGAAATGTCAAACTTGAGCGGGAACGCATAAGGTCGGCGTCATGGCGGGGCGGCCTGCGCCTTACGATCTAAAGTGGTCATTACGTTTGTCTGTAATAAAGAATTAAAAAAATAATGATACTGTCTATTATTTTATTTACTTTTAGTTGTTTATTAGAAACGCAATACAATACACGCAATACATACAAGGATGTAATTTTTTTTTAATTATTATTAAAAAACATGAGTTATTTTTTTTAAATTGCTATTTCGGACTAAAGCATTTAATTCTTTCTAATAGTAATTTTATAATTAAATTTTTTATAATTATGAAAAAATTATACACTTTAAAATGGACATCGGAATCATATTTAAGAGTTTATAAAATACTAACCGTTACTTGCGGTGTTGATTATTTATTATTTCGGGTTATTTTACCTGTCCTAATTTTTGAAGGTATGCCATTTTAAAAAATCTCACCGAATTGCATGAAAGCTGCTGCATTAAAATTGCATTGCTGCTGGAATGGTCGATGACCAAGTTCTTTCCGATCGATTAGATCCTTTGGCTTTGCGAAGAGACGTTTCGACTCTCTGCGTATTCTATCAACAAACACTCTCTATAGTATATCCACCATAGAGAGTGTTCTGAGGAATTGTTCGGATTAATACCAGCTGCTAAGTTCTGCTTCCGAACAACGCGACAAACCTCCAGGTACCATCCATACCACCTGGATGGCTGGCAAAAAGCACACGGTGGTGTATGCTTCTCCCGGAATTTTCTCCCACGCACTACCAATTTGTGGAATCGCTTGTCGCCAGCGGTATTTCCGGAGCGATACAACATTCGAACCTTCAAGAAGAGAGCATACTCCCACCTTAAAGGCCGTTAACGCATTTACAAGTCCCTTGGTGTTGCAGAGGTCCATGGGCGGCGGCGTTCGCTTGCCATCAGGTGAGCCGCTTGCCCGTTTGCCCCCTAATCCCGATAAAAAAAAGTAGGACAAACCAAAAAATAAAATTTCCATTTTATAATATTATACAGAACAAAGGATATAGAAAGTAAAGAACAGAGTAAATAGTAAAATTAAGTAAAGATACACTGACAACTTCTATATTTGAACCATAAATTACTTTCTATAGCTGACGTTAAACCAATTTACCGCCAAAAAGTTTTAGGCCCCTCTTTGTACATGACTTAAAAATCGAGGCAATTTCAAGACGTAAGATTCGATATAAAAAAATTTTTGATGTTGCTATTTCGGATCTCCAACGCTAGTCAATCTATTACATTAACAGCGACATTTTTGTCGAGATATGAAAATCATTCGCGTATGTATGTACAAAGGTTGCTAATGGATCGACTGTGATTAACTACTTTACGTCTAAGTCTAACGCAATATCATGAAATTATTACTAAACTTAAAGGCAAAAATTTCAACAATGTAAGGTTTAATTGTGTAAACACAATTCAACGTAAATCATTTACTTTTAAATACCTAAAATTTTAGAAATATTTGACTGTCTTAACCATTATAATGTTTAGTTTTAATTGGTGTATAATTAAGCAGTTAGCTTAATTTTTAATTTAGCGGTTATTAGTTAACCTAGTAATTGGCAATAAGTTAATAAATTACTCATTTGGAATCTTTCCATAGTTAAATACTCTTACAAATTATATAAAACATTCTCTTGCTACTCTGTTCTTATCATTTTATAAAAATTTTAACTCTCCTCTTCTCTCCGTTAAAATCAGCTGCGTGAAACTTTCAAGCGCTTACCAAGAACATTTTATATCTGTGGCAATAGATATTACTCAATAAATGTGTTTATGCGAATATTATATTAACAGATTTTATAGGGCTTTCAATTTGTGAGATTTCGAATACTTTAAAGCATTCATGGTTAAGGACAGACTGAGATATTAGACGTACTAACATCAAAATAAACCAAGGTCAATTTTTAACTTCGAAGAACAGTCAAAGGATCTCGATCTATCTTAAGATATAAAAAGTCATCAGTATCCGGATACATATGACGTTTTTAATTTAATAATATATTTATATGTGTACGTATTCATATGTAGTATATGTAGTCGTAGTAGTGTATAGTCTATTATTGGTCAAATGGTATATCCATACTATATATTATGTATGGATATACCATTTGACCATTATAGCCGTGTATATATATTTATTTTTATATTTTCATACTTATCTGGATATGTGTTTTTCAGTAGAGGTTGTACACAGGTGTGTACAACCTCTACTGAAAAACTAAAAATAATACTGATACAGAGACAGGTAGGTACCTGTCTCTGTATCAGTATTATTTTTACCTAAATTAAACGGGTTTTCTGGTAGAGAACTTTAGGCACGCCATTGTACATTTATTTAGAAATGTTTCTTTTTGGATTTTTAATATGTGTATATAAAAAGAATAAATAAACTATTTGTATTTGATCAGATATATGCAATATGTAACATCACTATTATAATAATAGTTACTAGAATAATCACGTTCAGTAATAAATTCAAACTATTATTATTGTTACACTTATTATTGTAGAAATTAAAATTATTCAAGTTGTATATTAGATCATTTGGATTCGAAATTATATAATAAATAGCAATAAATATATCCACGCCTCTCTTCTCAAATTGCTATGCCTAACAAGGTGCATGTGATCATTTTAATTATATTATATATAATGTAAATGACATGTTTTGCAATAATTATTGTTGTTATTAGTTATAGCAATGCCGATTAAACAAATGTACATAACGGATGATCCCTGTCGATAATTACTACAGTGTTATTTATACCTTACACATTCCTATAATATTAATATTAGCTAAACAAGCAACGCCGTGAAACGCGGCATGTAGCGTTACGCTGTTTGTTAAAGAGCGAAGGCCGAGCGCAGCGCAACTAGAGCGTAATTTTTTAAATAGTCTCTCAAACAAACATTCCGGAAGGAGTTGTGCATTTGATCATACATAATTCACGGTTTAATTGATTACGTTATCACACACCCGATTATTAGAAATTAGTTTATCTGTTTTGAGTATTATAATGTAACACAATTTTATTTTACTTCTGTAAACACTCATCTTATGGACTGGATATATAGCAATAAAAAAAATAGTTTGAAAACGCCGGGAAGTTAAAAATTAAAAAAAAACGCAGTAAAATCCATAAATTAGTTTAATTTTTACGTACGTTTTTTGTACATTAAGCGCCTTAATACATATAAAACTTTATAGCATAAGTTTTTTCCTTTTTTTTTTAATACCAACATTTTTGCCACCATTTTCTTAACAACACTTTTCGTTTAGAAACAAATAATGAATTCACAGTTTTAATAAACTCACTTTTGACAGTTAGATCGTCTAAAATTGCCTGTTTGTTTTTTTTACTTTTTAAGTGATAATTTAATTGTAATAAATAATTAAAATAATGTTATAAATAAACATTCGCACGTCGCTACAACATAACTGGCCGTTTAAAAAGAAAAGCAACAAAAATAAACCTAAAAACCTTTTTAAGGAACTTGTGAAGACATGTGCATTTTAAAGAAATAAAATATCCATGCCATCTATTTTGTAATTTTATCTGTTTAATCCACTTAAATATGACGTGGCTAATGAAAATTTACGTAACTGTGTAAACTAACACGCGTGGGTTGCATTACGGAACGTTAAAGGCCAGCTTATAGAATAGGCAATGCCTTTTAAATTTATAGATTAAAAAGTACGGTCGATGGTTTGTCTTTAATTCTCAAAGCAAACGGCAACAGGTCGTTATGGTCTTTAAATAATAAGGTTAAAATAACAGTTCAACGTTATTCATATGAAAGTAAATACGTAGTAACTAGCAAAACCAAAGTTATTCACCACACGTACACCGATCGACTTGGTTTAAATTACTAATTTCAACAACCACATCATTTAAATCGTCGATATACAAATTCAAGAGCATTATTTTTTTCGAAGTCTAATTACATTTAACTATAATATATATGAGGCATTAAGTTGGATATTTCTTAAAGACCATCTCCCTGACCTATTACCATAAATGCAAAGGAAAGTGTGGCCAATATTTGACAGTTTGTTTCAATTTACAAGCAAAGGGCGACAGGTCAATGTGATCTTCAAATTTATCTAAAATGCATCAATATCTAAAATGTTGACATACATACGCTGAAAATTAAAATTTAATAGAAAACCAAAATACAGACGCGCAAAACCGCGGACAGGACAACGTAAAGAATTAAATAAGCGCGAGATTCAATTACAAATGTTACAGACGGGTACGCTTTTAATGATTATGTTACAAAAGAGCTGAATTTTAAATGAATGGCCGTTGCGAATATTATGATGTTTTATCTCACAATATAATTTCAAGAGATATCATTATAGACTAAATTATTACCTATCCCGATAGATTGCTTCATTTTTTTTTATGAAATAAAGTTATGACACGGCCAAATGTCAGCCTTACTATAAGCGTCACACTTACCCATAAGTCTTAAATCCTTCATGAGCCTCGGTACGTACCATTACCATACATATGGAATGTGTGGTACAGGTCTAGTGGTATAGGTCCGCGCTTTACAAATCAAAGATCGTAGGTTCGAATCGCTTAGGGGGCAATGATTTTGTATATTACGGGCTGATCACCCGATTGCCTGAAAAGTAATATGATCCATGCGTTGGATGGGCACGAAAAAAGTAGGTCCCGGCTTCTTGCCAACGCCATCTAGTGGTGGCTTGAAGAAGTCGTTAGTAAAAAGGCGATTTAACGTCACGCCTCTGCGTTTTATCTCTCTCCGGTCGTGTTGGTTATCCGTCCCTTCAGGCTATAAGAGTAAAAGAAGAGTGAGTGCACCTGTGTCTGCGCAAACGCGTGTGCACTATAATATATACTGTGCACTTCGCTGATCCCTTGTATTCGCTTGATCGGCCGCCGTGGCCGGTATCAGTCGGAAGGATATTACAGATCCTTATTTTTTAGTTATTATAATTCCATTTGTTTATGTTTGCTCCTGTTTTTATTATCCGTAGTACCATAGTTTTAAAATATCAAAGTCAAGACAAGATTGCCACCGGTAAATTAAGAGAGAATGACTTTATGTGACACATCCACGATATATGTATGTTTGAATTTATAATAAAATCCACGAGATATCTCACGTTTACCATTTGAATGTTTTTAAAGTATCATTAAGAATGTATTATTTAGATTATGGCAGACCAAAATATGTGGAATCAGATCAATTGGCTGGTATGCGGGATAGCATTGTATTGAACAAATACAACATTGTTACGTCACATCAAAAGAGCAATTGTTAATTTTCTCGCTGGCTCTTCTCACCAAAACTGTTTTTATTTATCTTTGAGTATTAAATTTTCAAGGATTTTTTGTGGTTACAACAAAAAATCTCATTGACTGACGTAACCAGTAAACCAGATTTTTAAAGTGATAGACGGCATGTCCAACTTGTGCAATTTAGAATTAAAGAAACCGGAACTAAATCATATGGGGAATGTATGTGGATATTGTTGAAAATTAAGTTGAATAAAATAATAAATCATGATGATTATAAGTAAACAATCATTATTACTTTTTTTTCTCTTAAATATACTCTTTATTTACGTCATAAACTAATACAAATACAAACTTAAATAATAATTATTATTGCAATTATATAATTCAGTTGGATGCCATTGACGCAAACCTATATTAATTGTATTGTATAAATTATTAAATCTTGTCTATTATTGAATATGCGTAACCTTGCCTTCCGTTTTCAATCACTTTTATTGAACATTCAAATAAACTCCTTTCAAAATACTCAGACGTTTAATGCCATTGTATTCTATAAAGGTACGTTGATTTATTTATTTAATTATTTTTATTTATATTATTACATTTATAAAGTATTACACTGAAAAAGTATTGCTGCCTCCGTGGCCTAGTGGTTTAAACCAACGATTTACAAATCGGAGGTCGTGGATTCGAATTCCGAGCAGTGCAATCGGTTTGTTGTTTCTTAATTGGGTTTTAGGAGATTACAGGCTAACCATCCGATAGCCTGAAAAGTAAAATGATCCATGCGTCGGGGTTGTAAAAAGTCGGTCCCAGCTACTTGTCATCTAGCAGTTCTTTGTAGGAAGTTTAATGTCACCGTCTCTGCGCCTGATCTCTCATCCATTGTGCCCAATATTCGTTCTATCGGCCTATGAAGTTAAAGGAAGAGTGAGCGCACATATATGTCTTGACAAACGCTTGTGCACTATGATATGTCCCGCGCAGTTGCCTAATGTCTTGTAGATTAAACGCCTTACCCGATATCGGGCAGGAAGGCAATGTTATTAAAGTTTTACAAAACTAATTTGTTCAGTTAGAAGTTATTGTAGTATGAAATGTTTGCTTACAGGTGTGGCCTGTTTTATGATCTAAACAGTTTTTCGTATAATATCGGGGTTCGTATATTTTTATTCATTTGGAAGTAACCATTTATAAGTCGGTCTTTGCTATCAGGGGCTTGGTGGAAAATATGTAAGTATGTATGTGTGTCGGTTTTTTTAATTGTACTCGTATATCACTTCTGTTTTGCTGTGCGCTATCCCCCAAAACAGACAGGCAGCGTTTGAAGTTTTTAAACTGCGCCAACTTCCGGTCTTCTGCGGTGCCGGTATATTATCGGTAATACTGTAAGCACAGTGCTTTCTTTTAAACTGAACTTGTAATGCTTGCACATTACTGCTCTGTGGTATAATGACTGGTTATATGCAAGCGGACACTGCAACTGCAACTAAATAAATAAATATCAAAAACATCTCGGACGCGGTCATCTGCTCCTAAACTTAACAAAGCCTCCACTATGGTAATCAAACATCTGATATTAACACTTTTATATTTGAAACGCGTCCTTATATAGATTGTTAATAAAAAAAATATAGGTACAGAAAATGTATTATCTGCAACTATTACACATCTCCGTTATTGAAGAGGTAGAAAAAAATAATGTCCGTCGCGTATCGCTAGTGAGCAATGAGTGAGTCGACGACCGCGTACTGCCCGCGACCCGTTTAGTGTTAGGATACGCTTACATAGATATTTAACACACGGGCACAGAACAAATACTTTTCACCGCAGAAATATTTTGTCCTGATTGAAAATCGAACCCACGACCTTCGGCTTTGCGGTCAGTAACTACCAACGAGCCAGTGAAGTCTTGCCACACCCGAAAAATATCTATAACATCTCATTACTTAAAATACTTCTACTCTATCTGACTATAAGGTGAGCAAAAGAAATAGATATTTTCTTACGATGACAAAATACGTGGCCAATTTATTAAAGGACTCATGAATAAAAGTTTGGTTGTATTTTTATAGACGGTCGTCCTTCCTTCCTGATGTTGAAAATTTTTTGGGAGGGATCCAGAAAAGTTTTACCGTAATTAATAAAATTTAGCGAATGCGAGGAACTTTTAAAAGTCCAACGGACGCTAATCGAAAAGGATGAGATTTAATAAGAGACTATATAGACTCTTTAGTCGACTCCACCTTGAGTGTACTATGACCTCACAGAAAATTGACGTTAAGTCCAAGTGTCTATGCTTACGCGATCCATCCGGTTAGTGAGGTGGCCGGTGGCCCAACCTCCACTCTCGCGTTCCCCTTTCTTTTCCTACCTCCATCTCCCCCTTCCCTGCTTTCCCTTCCAAAAATTCCCAGCATATAGATCAGTTACACATCTGCAAAACATTCAACGTTTTAAATGAGCGGTTACTATTCCATCAGGAGGGCCACTTGCTCGTTTACCCGGCTACACCATAAAAACATTATTTATTCTTATTTAACTGACCATTCAAAATGTTGCTTTAACCTTTTAGGTTTGGGTAAATTTGTTTATCAAAAGGCAAATTCGAACACGCAAGTGTTGTACGCACCATATGCAATTCCCACAAAATCTACGTTCACGGCGGAGCGTTGTTTGTAACTCCAATGTTGTTAATTGTTCATTGCAACACCAATGCTTTATAGTACCCGACATAATTTCACTCTGGCAACACTACTAAAATAAGAACATAATTGCACACGAAAAATTGCTGAGTATACGACTTAGCTGATAATAGGCTATGTTCAGAGTTTTCGACCGTCTCTTTAGGAGATAAAGTTTAAGAGATGCCTTATGGTAATACGCTTGCCCATAACAAACTTTAAAAAAAATCCGTTTTCTTTTTATTATTCCAATAGAGTAACGTAACGAATATTTCTATCTGTTATACGAAGCAGTCGAAGAGTCAATAATTTTGGGCAAAAATCTTTTTATGGGCAATGAATACGTTTTTACAATAGGATTCCAGAAAACATCCAAAAAGCTCCTATTGACAAATTTAATAAAATTGTAAAAGAACGTTTGTGCGCTAAATGTTATTATACAGTAAATTATTTCATTGAAGACAGCACACATTGGGAAAGATGTAATCGCCACCAGGCTATTTCAAGATTCAACTTATAGAAAATGTAACAATATATATTTTAAAAAAAGAGTCAACGTCCAGCTGAGTTTCTCTCGCCTGCCCTTCTCAAGACCGAGGTATTTTTTTCCGAACAGGTAGTAGAATCAATAGACGTCAAAAAGTGATTGTAAACCAATCCAATTTCAAATAAAGAATTTTGACTTTGACTTTGACTTTAGTAAGTGGGGATGTTGATGCAGCGAAGCAGTCTACAGGGCCGCATTTAAATCAGGGGTATAACAGATCGTGTTATGGCAAGTGACTCACCTGCCAATAAAAACGCAATATATTTTATATGGAGGAGAAGAAAAACGAGCAAGCGACTATCTGGTAAGCGATCACCGCTGCCCATTGACAGTCGCAACTTCAAAGATATCGCGGTTCCTTTAATACGGGAATAGTGAGGGAAAGGGGCCCATCACTCAGCGGACGAAACGCGGAAAGACACAGTCGTGAAGTCGTGGTACTTACCCGGTTCGAAACAGCCCATTCAGCAAAGCATATCAGAAAGTTTTCATTGTAAAATTACTTTATTAGATCAGTGTCGAGACGAGAAATTGTAACACGAGACCCATATCAGCGTGGCTTAGCGTTTTGTATTGTTTGGCCCTACTTTGCGCTCTTCATCTGAAGTACTATTTTTAATGCCTCCCGCGCAGAAACAGTCGTGTGACTCCGAAATACCATTAAAAATAGTATTTCGGAGTAAAATCATATTTCTGTTACTGCGCGGGAGACATACCGAAAAACCAACAGAAACAATTTTAAATTCTTAATTCATTCTAAAAGTCAGTTATACCCCCTGGGATCCACGAGAGAGGGTGGACGTTGGCGGAAAAAAACACACCACAAGTTGCAAATGGGGTACAAGTAGGTAATTGAAATGAAACATGGCTGAATCTAAAAAATGTCGGCAGTGCAGTGATAATTATCTGAAATTTGGTCTTTTTTCGTCATAGACAGACAAGCAATCGCTTGTGATTTCGAGAGATTTCGTACTAACAATTGCCTATGTCGAACAGCATGGCTCTGATACTGAACGAAATAAGTGGGACCTTTTTTGTCAGAGCTTCTTATGAATTCCTTTTGAAAAAAAATGCTGCCTCTATATTGAAACAGAAATATCTTGTTTTTTATATTTGTAATTCTATTTTTTATTATACATTTTTACTTCAATTAACGTTAAAAAAGGATTAAAGAAGGTATTAAACCTTGAGGCATTCTTCCCAGTCAACCTACGGCGTGGGGATAAAATAGTTACAAATGATAAGTATGTGATAAATATCACACAGCAAACGCCAACATCCGTAAAAGTTATGTGCAATTAATAAAAGTATTTTCTCCCAGCAGTATAAACAATAATATCACTAATATACCACTCGCGACGGTTTTGTTACCTGGGCGGTAGGTACCGAAACAAAGAAATCGTGAGTGTCATCGAAAGTTGGCTGCGAATTTTTAAAGAAATGTCCGCATGACTATTGTTTTTTTAGCGTGACAATACTTTCAGTGTAGTGGACTCCTTTCTAGAGTCCGCTTGGGGCTGGATTTATAGATCTGGAGGCATTAGGGCAACAAAGCAATTGCCCCCTGGCCCATAGTTATTTTACAAATAATTATAAATATTTGCACAATTATATTCAGTCGAGTTATTCAATAAATAATTATTGTGAAACCAAGTAAATCCTTTCAACAAACAAATAGAAATACATTTAGAAGATTTTTGTTTCGAAGTCTCTATTGTAAGGGCTCCTCTTTTGTGGGGACCACGAGACTAACCCCGGATACCCTCCCCTAAATCCGGCCCTAGTGGTGCCACTGCCAGTTATACTACCACCGAGTAATACTGTGTAAGCATTACTGCTCTCTGGTTTGAATTGCAGTGTTACTTGCGTAATTATTGATTGTGTAAACCATCAAACCTTGCTGCTTAAACTCGATCACTATGGAATACGCGATGCTGCGCTTGATCTTATTTAAGTATCTTACTTAAGTCAGAGAGTCCAGAAGGTTGATATTAATAATGTAAAATCATCTGGATCTCCTTTACAGATGGGTGTTCCACAAGAATCGATTTTGGGGCCTTTTTATTTTTACTATATATATAAATGATTTACCTTTTTAATCAAAAAAATTGTGTGACATTGTACCCTTTGCTGATGATACCTCCCGAATATTCGATTTGTTGAGCGTAATCGTACTAATTATGACGAAATAAACAGTGCTCTGTCACGCAAAAAAAATAATTATTATATTATCAATAATCAGTGCTAAATGCCATGAAAACTAAATCAAATCAAAATATTTTTATTCAAATAGGCCTTTACAAGCACTTATGAATCGTCAATTTTACATCTCAGTTCG
>DWHO01003235.1:0-12232 GCA_018247575.1 Eurytides lysithous rurik | reverse complement strand
GGCCCACTCAGCAACGGGGGCAGCTGCGTGGCTCTACCACCGTAATATCAGTAGAGGCAGGTTACTTTTAGTCTTTCCTTTTGATGTTCAACAGAGAATGTAATTGTACTGTTCCCTCTCCGGTTTTTCCGTGCAAAAACTCGTTCTTGCACCATATTAGGGTACATAAAGCATAATTTTTAACGTAACATTCTCATGTTAATTTTATTTAAATTAGTAAATCAAGTGAAGGTGGTTAGGTTGTTCCATTTAAATTATCATGATTGTTTGATTTTGATTAAACATACGCCACAAGACTACATTAAAGAAAATAAGTATGAGTAGAGGTGGTTATATGTTATATTTTATAAAAAAGAATAAATAAGTGTTAGCTACACGGTATTTTAAAAATAAAGTACCGTTTGGCGCAGATACTGAGCTATTGGCTGCGGCGTCGCAGGTCGTGCGTTCGATTCCCACCCGGGGCAAATATTTGTACGAACTGCAGATATTTGTTTCAGATCTGGGTGTTTGACCGCGTAAATATTTGTAAAACGCCCTTATAACACAAGATATTTCTAATTTACAATAGGGGCAAAGTTTATTCTTTTTTTCATTTAGTTAGTTAATTAAATACTTTTAATAAAATGACCATATTTCAGCCTATTAAATTGATACGGGTAACCAATTAACTAATTTGATTACACAGTCTTATTCCAATTACTAATGAACGGATTAGACTAATGAGATATTAATAACTAGGCTTAAATTACAACTCGAGCAGCACTTCCGTTTGCTTTCTAAGCAGCAGGGAGTGAAATCATCGGTACTGTCTCTTTTCTACCCCCTCTTCTTCCCCCCTCTTCTACCTTCTTCTTCAGTGTTACCAACACAAGAGACACGCTCTCGTTATATTAAGACTTTTACAATCATCTTGATAGAAAATGATGGTTGGAAATAAATCACAAAGAATACATCCTTCTTAGTAACTATGAGTGCCCTATTACAAGTAGTTTCACTTGTAATCAATGCAGTAACGGCACGTTCTAAGTGTCGCTACATTACCACCGGTTATGTAAGATCATGCGCTAATAGAACGGGGTAGACAGATAGACACAAAGTGACTTAATACGTTATTAATAATGACGACAATACTCTACCGATATGTCATGTCATATGTCTCAATTGGAGATGAGAAGAAACAAAACAATTTTAACTGTTGACTAACTACACGCAACTCAAAACCATTTCAAAATAATCATTATTTACAATATTATCATTTCAGCTAAACATAAGAACTTGAATATCTTTTAAACCCGCTATTAAACCTATTATTCAAAGTTATTAAACGTGTGGTCCTTTTTTAATTTACATTTTGCTTCGGTTGCAATGTGCACATGTGTGTGATATTTTTGTAAGCGTTATGTTATTCGTATACTATTTGAAAATATTAAATAAAATAATATTATTTGAAAATCGAATTGTACAAACCACTACAATTACATTAATACATATATATGTAAGAAATGTATTCGAAAATCGAATTGTACAAACCACTACAATTACATTAATACATACATACGTAAGAATTGTATTCGAAAATGGAATTGTACAAATCAATACAAATAATTTAACGCCGCGTAACCTTTGAATTGTATTCTTGGAAGTTTTTCGGTAATTTTTGATCGGTGACGTTTAGCAGACCACCGTAGTGGTTAATAATATAATCGGAATGGTCGACGTGCTACTTAATCGGTTTTTAACGAGGGTCGTGGGCTCGAATCTCTCTTCGTAATTTTACGCTTTCCATATTCCGATTTGATACATGATATTATTATTCTTTCGAATTTCATTTTAATATAATAATTTTAACCAATGTGGTGACATTGACTGCAATCGTTATTTTTTGGCTTCTGTTTACAAAAACAGAAGTTTCACTCTTCGTGTTCTAAGATCGCATCAAATATCTTGGATGATCCTTTTGAAATTTCAATTCAAAACTTTGTTGATGTCAATAAACACATTCTTCATTGCAATATGCAAAGTAATTATAATAGAGTATTTTATAACACTTAAGATACTTCAACACCGTGCGGTCTATGAATATTTTTTTTTATTTATCGGTTCATCGGTTCGGATTCATCGTCTTATTAAGAAATGGAATTGTTTCTTATAGTACTCACATTTAGTCTATGTTACAGTTTATTTGGTAACAATAATTTTCATAGGTTTTTTGTTATTTCTTTTTTTTTTAATCAAAATTTATTATATGAAATACAAATGTAAAGCGAATTTGTACAAATTCGCCCTATTGTAAGAACAGATTATTTTTGTTAATAATTTTTTACAATGTCGTTACAACCACTTAATTACTTTAAATTGATCAATACAGCAAGATAAGACAAAAGTCACCTTCTAAAGTCCGTCAAAACAACACATAAGTCAAATCCATAGTAGCATAACAATCGATTGTTATGTCCTAATGGAAATTGCACTGTCGCTAAATGCACTTAGAATGCATCTAACGAAGCAACTAGCATAGAATGTCCTTTCACTTCGCACCGTATAATCCTGTGTTGAGTTTACCTACACTGACAACCCTGACCTTGGCCTGCGCTGCCAAGGTCACGCGTAGCTCGACCTCTCGCTCGATTTATCACGGGGGCGCTAACTACTCGGGAGAGGCGTAAGAGAACTTCGTAGCACATTAATAAAACTGACGATAACAATAGTAATCCAATGTTCAAGTAGCCAGAGGATCTTGTAAAACAAACGTTGCTAATAAAACATATCAAACAAATCCAAAAAACGAGAAGGCGGTTCCTTTTTTAAAATGTTGTAAAAACCTTTGAATGAGTGCGCAAGTTTGAATAGCCATTTTAAATAAGTATCTAATGTAAGATTTCTTTATTTAATTAGTCTTTATTTAAATAAATAAATAAAATCGTTTCAAAATAATTGTGCTCAACTCTACTTACTGCTTTATTTTATCTAAAATGAATATAGGCTCGCTATTGGCGTACTTCTTTATCTTATGTAAGACGTGGTTGCTAAACTCACCGAAGCTAATAGGTGTCGCGGGTTATAGGTTCGATTCCTTACCGGGGCAAACATTTATTTATAATTGTTCCAGATCTGGGCATTTGTCCGTCTTAAATTTATAACTCCGTTTTAACATAAGATTATTTTACAATATCAGCAACTAATTACTGCGCCGATTTCGAAAATTTAGTGACGTAGTCCAAAAACTATTGCCGCTCCTTTCCAAGTTTGACGCTTTTCTTTCTTCGTACGTGTAAAAAGGACACATGAATAACAAAATTAAATTATCTTTATAAAATTAATATCCGTGCTCTATCCCCGAACATAATTTACAGGATGCTTTGTTATATGGAAACTGTGTTCTTATATTGTCTCAGTTTGACATTACAAATTATTTTTATTTCGTCATCAGGACTATAACTCATAAAATTAATTAACACAAATGTTACTTTGTATATTCTATTTTTTACATATCGACGCTGGAAAGCAAAAACGCAAACGCAAAAAGGTTAAATGACACATGAAGTCATTTTTTTTAAAATTAAACAGTTGCAGTCAGTAAAATAAACCAAGTCGATTGGTGTATGTCTGGTAAATAATTTTGGTTTTGCTGGTTACTATGTTTTTACTTTCTAGCGTCGATATATCGAATTCCGTAAATCCCATCACACTCGGTCACCAGCTAACGTCGGCACCTTTGAACTTAACCGCGACGTGTCGCGTCAGAGCCGCGGCCGAAAGCTAACCGTTCAGTCGGAGGCTTACAGTTAACGGGTCGGGGGTCAACGGCCGCCGTCCGCGGAGACGGCGACCATCGCTGGTCTACTCGACGCTGGTAATCGATTATGGTGTGGCCGTTTTTATCAGGGATTTCTTTTATTGGTTAATACGGCAGACGTGATGACGGTTCTGGTTGGGGCAGTCCTAATTGCCCCTATTGGCGGTTTGGCACGATTTCTGAGGCGTTTTTTATGGATGAGGAGGGACGACCATATTTGTCTAGTATCTGGTTACTGCTTTATACTTACTTATATTATTAAACACACAATACAACGTGTGTTCGTATCGTATGGGTTTGGGTTGTGATACGGGAAGTTACACTACTTTCCGTAAGCCCTTTGAATCCCGGGTAGAAATTACACAGAAACAAAACCGACTAAACATAACCAGTAATCTTTTCATTTATAAAGTTATAACACATGTAAAGGCTCTCTATAGAAGAGACATAAACTCTTACTAAAGCAAAGCGTATTTAAAAAAATGCCTTTTGAATAAATTTCAATTGTATGTTATCTATGTGCGCCTCTTTTGGATGACAAGGTCGCCGACCACTGGTATAGGTATAAAATCTTATAATAAGTGTAACTAATTCCTAGTGGGAAATCGGCTTGACCTATAGTTGACCCACTAGAGTAGACTGTTGATTATTTTACCTCTAATAAGGCTTCGATCCTCGACCCTGCGCCATCATTACCCAAGACGTTACTGAATTCATAATTTTTAACGTCTACTTAACGCAGTTAGCGGTCTTCTAAGTGCTGTCAAGTCGTTATCAGATCACAGGTTTGAATCATACTAGGGCCTTTCAAATCTTACATAAATAAAAATCTTTCTACGCTATCACATTTGTGCTCTTTGATTTGATTGCCGTAAAATAATTTCAAGTTTGATTCTAATATATTTAAATAATTTAAACAGTAAAGTGAAGATAAATAATATATAAATAGAGGTATTTAATATTTGATGTTATAAAAGTAAGAAAATCCTAACGTGGTTGAGATTATATAATTTAAGAGATTGAGTGCGAATGCTTGCAATTAGTCCGACTGAAGAGGATGATGTTAAACTTCAAGCCCAGTAGGGTTACCTACTGATGCAGTGGTAACATCCCAGGTGGACTCTCTTAGAAAAGCTTTTATATAACCTTTTACATTTAATTTACAATCGATACAATTGAAATATGCAACAGTTTATACGTTTTCTTTTTTTTTAAGGAATAAACGCTGTTTTTATTTTAGTGACAGTAATATATTGTGTCAAAAAAAAATACATACATGTTCAGTATTGACAAACGTTTCTGTCGAAGAAAGCACCGTTGAGTTCTGTAATTGAGTTGTATTATTTTACTATGATAGTAAAACTGCAGTAGGAAAGAATGGTGATCTGGGAAAGTAACATCGGCTTTAAGGAATTTTACGATTAGTTTAAATTCTCAAAGTTATCAGTTTTGTCAGTTGTGACTAATTAAGATATGTATTTGGTGACTGATTCCTCTGACGTTCTAAATATATACGATACGTCGTCCCTGAAATAAGTAAAGTTTCTACAATACTTCGGACTCACAAATCGTTCGACCATCTATGTTATTGTTAGTTTTTGATATCTGTTCTTGGTCCCAACAAGATCGTCTATAAATAATCAAGGCTTACAAATCGTAGTCGGAACCTTCTTATCATCTGAACTTATTATCAGTCCCGGAGCTTTCCGCTCCCGTGTCTCGAAGGTAACACACCCACCCTGCCTGAGTGACGTTTCGAAATAAAAATGCGGTCCCAGTGACCTACACTGGTCCAGTGGGCGGGAAGGCCGTGGACCATATGGCGGCTCCCACGCACCGCCCTCGCGGCTTACCACATCGGATTTCTGGTTCCCGTGCTTTCCATTTCGAAAGGACTCGCAAAGCCTTGATACAGTTGTAACATACTTTGTATTACATAGATTTTCAAATTCATCAAATCCCTCAAGCGGTAGGTACCTTTTTGCACAGGAATACCATTGCCAGATATTCAAATATCATGCATAATTTATGATTCTTTATATAATTTATAAAGAACCAAGTATGTAGATAACATTAATGTTTTGATCCGTGTTAAGATCGAACCAACAACCCGTTGCCAATGAAAGTTCATGTGGTCATCGCAAATTGTCATTAAATTTAATTAATAAACTATCATTGAATTTATATTATTTTTAAACAGCTTTCCATCATATTTTGTTTCATTTTTAAGTTTTTTTTTTGTGTATTATTTTTTTTTGTTTGGGAGCAAATAGAGGGCGATACTGTTCTATTGTGCCTTTATCATATTTTATACGACATAAAAAAAAAACGAAGTTTTATGAATAATCTTTACTGCCAGGTCATTATAATTAAGATCATGGGAAGTCTTTATTGTTAATAACTAATAATTTAGAAAAAACTTGTTTCATATTCTTTCAAATTATTATAAGTATTCAAACTGAATGATATGAAACTTATTGTGTAACACAATTTATGCAAATTTTTGTTATTTTTATCTGTACACGGAACTCTGGCAGACGATGCTGGTAAGTCGTCAGAGGAAGAAATTATTATCGCAAACCGTTGAATCGCTTGCTTGCTTAGCAGTTATAAGCCTCGCTCATAGATGGCGCTGCAAGACATTATAATCGATTCACCACTGCTTTACCACGGTATGCAATAGATGGCGCTATAAGTTTTAAAGCGCCGATGAATAAGCTGGTAATTGCAGCCTGAATATTTTACGCTAATATTTGCGATGTACAAGATAATCTCCACGCTTCATGACAATGTTTTTATGAATAACATGTTCAAGCTTAATGTGATATTCAGCTTAAATTAATATTCAAATAAATTTTTATATTCATTACTTATATATAAGCATTGCAATTTTTACAAATTAATTAAATTTTATTGTTGCCATTTTATATTACTTTGTTACTGTTTAAAGCAATTAAGTGTGTACTACCAGCTGTGCTATATGGAGTACAAATAATTACGCTTGTGTTTATATTGCACGTTAAAATGTTTTATCGTCTCGGCCTTTAGGTATTTTTAAAGGTAACGCGGAAAAATGTCGGTTGCTTTATATCATTTAAG
The DNA here is from genome assembly GCA_018247575.1 of Eurytides lysithous rurik. NCBI lineage: Eukaryota > Metazoa > Arthropoda > Insecta > Lepidoptera > Papilionidae > Eurytides > Eurytides lysithous. Next base: position 5,334 of record DWHO01003235.1, on the reverse strand, counting down.
GATATAATTAATTAAATTTTTTAGTCGTAGTCTTCCTTTAAAGCATATATTATTATACTACTATACTATACTATTACTTGTCTTTTGATAAATTATTCATGTACCAGTTTACAAGTCGGACTAAACATTTTTATATACACTAAAGGTACGGCCCCCATACATCCAAGAACGACTAATATCCATTGCATGTTTTAATAATGATTCTGAGAAACGAACTATTAAAATATTACAAAACAAGTCATTATAATTTAAAACGGAAACAAAAAACATTATTAAGTTAGAAATGTTTTAAAAAATAAATTTTCTGTGAATTTAAGACTTAAATTTCTTTGCATCGTAGTAAATTTTCCACGCAACCTATTTTAGGAATCTCCAGTCAGCAGTTTTTGAACGATTCAGTCGAACATTGTATGATAAAACAAATATTCATATGGAAATATTAGAACTTTTTTATTAAATTATTTAATAATACAATAATTTGGCTGATAAAAATATGAAATTTGTCTCCTTAATTGTTTTATATTTTATGAACCGTTTCCTCGGTTATCTAGGGCACCAAAGTGGGCTAATCCAGCCCCGTATCCAGTGGTTAATATATGAAGGAAAACCGTCAACGCAATGTTAGTCTATACTGGTAAACTCACGTACAAAAGGCGTTAGGTGTTACAAGCCTAATTGTCGTAGATGTCAATACATGTGACGTGTAGAGGCGGTATATAGGAACGTGGGTCGTTGGCTACTGATAATATTTACAAGCTATTAACTTTTAACGACTTTACATACATATTTGTGACGTATAAGTCTCGGCATGAATATGAGTTTTGTTAACGACTGTCCATTCCTATCTGAGCTGTAAGTTTTTGGACCAACAACAGTAGTGTATTGTTATCGTTTTATTTTAAATGAATCGAGTTTTGACATATTGTTGTTTGATTAACTGAGAAATTAATTCGGTTAAGGGTTAAAGTTGAAAAGTAAGTAACAGCTTATATCTTATTTACAGCAGTGCACATGAGAGAACATGGGCATAGACCGCAACGTGGCCTATTATGATGCATTGCTAAGAAATGCTAGTTTACTAAAAGGGGCAATATAACAAAAATGTCATTTTCAACACTAAAAATTTTGATCGATAAATTTCTCAAAACTGTTGAAAGGCATATTAGGACTATTGTATATACAATTAGTGTTTGTCTTAGAAATAACTTACGTTTTTATAAGTGCTGCGTAAATGCATATGCGACTAATGGCTTAGTCTTTTGCGCTGCAACTCATTAATTCCTATCATTAAAATGCTATTTCTAACGTCTTAATAGATACTTGAACGAGAAATGTTTTATAATATATTGTCCTTATAATTTGAATGTTCGAACCCAACTGCGGTATTAATAAGAATAGAAATAGAATTCGACCATTGCATAATAAAGTTATATGTGATTTTGATAATAAATTATATCTTTGTAATTATTGGCTTAAATTGACTTGAAAAAAAAAATGCCCTTTTGAGTTAAATCCACTAGGTTCATAAATACAATGAATTGATGTAATGCAACATCCATAACTTTATTCTAAGGATAGGTTGACATAAGTTTATTTGTTAGATAACATAAAAAAGCCACCCAAACCAAGTGTTGCGGGAATTTTAAAGTATTATTTTAATACTCCCTTCGTGAATATTAGACGATATGCATCGTTTTTCATTTTGCTGTTCATCTAAAAATTGACTACTAGCATTCTGGATTACGAACACAGCTTTGAGACAAATAGACTATTGTACTTATGAGTAAATTCAAACAATTATTGGTATATTATGGTTATAATTTTTTTTTTTCATATTGTTAAAGTCCTAATAGCTATCTTCGATGATAGGAGTCTATACAATTACAGCTTTATAATATATGTTGTCTTTGCGTTTGCGGCTGTACAAAATTCAATGAAAATTATGTTTATGCATAGCCTTTTCTTTAATTTAAAACCTGAACTGAAAGTAAAGTCCACCATGATTGGTCCCGAGTTCCCGAGATACAAATGTACAGACATCAACATTAGACTGCATGAATTTTTTCGTTATATCTGTATTTATATACGTTTTTTTCCTTATTACAAGCTGTATTAAATACTAACAATGACTCGTTAATCGCAAAAGGTGGGTTAACGTCACTTAGAGATATAATTGCTAACTACCAGGTGGGTTGGTAGTGAACAGTGGCGGTACTATATCTATCATACAAGCCCAAAACTCCGGCTTGCCCTACTAAAAAAAAAAAAAAAATTAAATTTTAAAAATCTTAATTAGCACATTTTTAATTTGAGCGTTGCGGGAATTATGTGCTAATTAAGATTTATAAACTTTACTCCTTAGAAGGGCAAGTCGGAGTTTTGGGCTTGTATGGTAGTACCGCCACTGGTGGTGAATTATCTGTTACGAAGACGTATGATAATGAGACGGGCCTTCAAACATCCTGTATGCCGTCCACCACCGGTGGCCATGGAGATCGAACCCACAGTGGCCAAGTACACGGGCCCACGTCGGACATTTTCCGGCGCACCGTCACGGGCAACTTGACTCCGTCCGCCAGTCACCTGTCAGCGAGTGACCGATGCGCGCGCGCCGCTCCCGCGCCCTCCGATTTTGAAAAACGAACGCGACTTTCGAATTTCGAACTGAATTTAAAAGATTTAAAATAATTATTTTCCACGAAAAAGGATTTATGCGCGTAGTGTGCCGGTTAGTGTTGTGACGTTACGGCTCCGATGCGCTCACCGCGATGCGGCTGTAGCGGAAACCTCATTGTTGTCGACCGTTGTGGAATTGCCGATTAAAAAAAAAACAACAAAACTGTATCAAACAGAAAAATGGGAATGGCGACGTAGGCTTACGGTCAATATCCGCTCGTGTAGGCCGCGTCGTTTCTCTCGTAAACAAAGAGTTTGTTGTAAAAGAAATTTCGCGATTTCTTCATTGGACGTCTTTCAGCTATCAAGTAATAGTTAAAACGCTTTACATCGATCTAGCTATGAATAAAGTACGTGTTTTATTTCATACAATACCAACTTATATCTTAGTCGATATTAAATCAGGCATCGAATTTTTCACGTCCAGTCTTTACGATACCAATAACCAATGAACACTAAAGCAATTTAGGTCGTATCAAAAAAGGATTTTTACTTATTTAATGTTTACAGTTCAGCGTTTCACGTTCATAAACGCGCATACCTCGACTTATCTAGCTGTTAGCGTGCGAATAAAGAATTCGCTCAGTTGAAAACGTGCCTTTGTCGCCCATATAAAGTATAGCAAGGCGACGTACGTAGGCGACGCGCCGCTGGTTACTGCTCGTAAAAAACTCACATCGTCACCCACATGGATAATCTTTGAATATCTAATTACTACAATGATGTATTGATTGGCGAATTCATTAACACGCCCACGCGCGAAGCCTTATCCGTGGGGTAACGTAAACGTCTTAGAGCTGATAAATACCTGTTCGTGCGGCAAATTTCGCTTTCCACCCTTGTGTAATTACCACTTACGAATACTTTTACCTTATTATACCGAATAACGATAGGTTTTTAACACAATTTAAATACTATTAAACATGCTATTCTGGAAACTTCCCACGTCCAGTGGAAATTAAAGCGATATATTAATTATATTTAATTTTGTAGAGTATTCGATGCCTGTTTCTGTCAGATTGAATATCTTAAACATACATAAGTAAATAAGTGACAGATATAAAGTTGTAACAACTCGCGGTCATAAGTACTCATCTCTAAAAGGTAATAGGTAAATAAATCTAAGCCTAAAAGTAAGCAAGATGTATTGAAAAAGTATATGCTCTCATATCCTCTTACCCAAAAAGGTGAATTTCACGAAATGAAAACTAAGATGTATTTCAATTTAATCTATTCAACCAGTTTCCAAAAATAAAGGGGTCTACTCTCTCGTCTACTTAGGCCACCTAAATTTAAGAAAGTGTGAAAATTAGTTTGTTACAATTATCCGACTTTTGTTATAATTTTCATTGTCACAGCTAAAAAGTTTACCAATTGTATAGCAATCTAACGAGTTTTTATTGTTCCCACATTTTCAAATACATGCTGGGGACATTTTAATATACATAGATATATAATATTATATCTCGCGCACCTTTTATTTTAAATACTAACTGGAGATCGTATCTTTCATCGCTTAAAATGTGAACAGATGGTAGTTCAATATTCACGTCAACACGTTTATATGACAATGCGTTCGTACTAATTTTCTTTAAATTTCTATGCCACATCTATGGATCTTGAAGACGAAGCAAGAAATAATTTTTCTAAGCTATTAAAAAAGTACTATCTCCAGTTTGATTCTGTTTTGTCAATTGTTACATATAATATCACACTAAGCAAAATTAAATAGGCTGATCTTTATTAAATTATCTTCGTTTAGATGTAAAGATGAAATATGATCAGATTTAATTGTGCGTTGATTTGTATGTGTATGTTATATATAAAAAGGTTCGATTTGCTAATAAGTTCGCGCGGATACCTCGAGTGCAGAGGGTTAAAAGTAAACGAGTACGAAGATTTAGAAGTTATAATTCTTTTCTTAGCGTAAATTCTTTTGTGCCTTATAAGAGATAATTTATGCAAATTGATATTCCCGTGAAGCTATTTAAGCGTTCTCATGAAACGTTTAACAGTCGCACGGGTCAGATCGTGGCTGGAGCGAGGTCTTAGTGACATAATCTATGTGTGAAAACTTGTATTTGCTCTTTTTTTTTTAACATAATGTTAATATTTATAGTGTTTGTTAATATGTAATGAGCTGTAGTTTTCCTAATTAATAAAATAAAAATAAAATAAACAATTGGTATCATAACCAGCAACATAAAAAAGCAAATATAATACGCCTAATATGCAGTTTTACCCTCCTCGGCGAAGTTTTAATTATTGTTATTTTCGTCTAAACTTTAGACGATGTAACCTGTTACACTTTGTGTTTCAACCGTTTTATACTATATCTTACATAGTTGCTGCGTAAAACAAATAAACCCACCAACTGACTAATAAGCTTTTGCATTCGCGTTTAGACAGGAACAGTAGATTTTTGTATTGAATTATGACTATATATATATTTACGGTGGTATAGCCACGCAGCTGTTCCCGCTGCTGAATGAGCCGGCTCGAACCGGATTAGTATCACGACTTCACAGAGAATCTGCGTAAAGTGGAAGTGTTTTTGCTTCCGCATTTCGTCCGGTGAGTGAGGTGGCCGGTGGCCCTTCTCCTCCCTCCCCTTATTCCTTTTCTCACTCTTGTTCCCGCTTCTACTCCTCCCTATCC
>DWHO01003234.1:0-12232 GCA_018247575.1 Eurytides lysithous rurik | reverse complement strand
AAAAAATCACAAGTAAAAAATAAAAAAACGTACAAAAAAAAAATTATTAGATATAATTCAAGTCTTAAAAAATATTCTTATTAAAACTGTTATTATTACTTTACCAGAACGCTTTGATTTAACTTTTTATAATTATTACTAGAGTTAAAATATAATTTTAAACGTAGTCATTGCAATTAAAAAAAATGCAAGTTTTTGATCATAAAGGAAAATTTTTATCCGAATGTATAAAAAAGGCGATGTGAAATTATATTATTCTTATACAAAAAAAATATATATGTCAAATCAAGCATGCTACTTGCTTGATATAATAGCTAAAACGAAAAAAAGCTCAGACGTGAACGAGATATTAATAAGTATTTCTATTTATTCATAAAATGAAAACGACATTTGGAATCGAGATACTGCTGGCCACTTCACGAGCGCTGTTTTTTTTTTCAATATTCAATCTCGTTCTAGAATGAATGGAACACTTGTACACACAATTGCGCGCGTTTTTCCCGACCGATTACCGGTGATATCCCACGACGCCGTACTCGCTGCGATATCGGGTGTTAAAAGGGAGGATATAGTACACGCTAGGGACCACACTGTTTTGTTCGGTGAATCGTCGAGGTGCACCGATCTCGCCGAAGCGCCAGTCGCTCCGCGTCATCTGCACAGTGTGGATGTCAAATCCGATCAAACCCAATAGCGAAGTACACTCGTCCCGTATTTAATTTCTCCCCAGTGATTTAAGATCTTAAATCCGAAAGTGACTTCCTAGTGGGTTCCTCTGCTTTAAACAATTTAAGTTTCTGGTAAGATATTTTTTTCTTTATGCATAAATATTTTTTTAAGTACGTACTGCGTAGTACATATTTGTGCTCTCGCAACAACTAAAGATCCCGTCCGACCTTCGGAATCCTTGTTGATCTTTACTATATTCCTATAAGTATAATTCGCGATATAAAAATTCAATGCTGTGAAACTCGTAAGTTGATAAAAAGTTCTTCGAAAGTAGAAAATTTAAAGTTGTGTACACTTTGACAATTGACAAACGTCAATACGATGTCACGATGCTACGATGTAGCTTTGATTAAGGACTTAAACCTCAAGATATATACTTCGGAGTCAGTTTAAGCCGATTTTTGCTTTATTTTTTCAAAAGCAAATTAATCAATGTAATTGTTATGACGAAATGGCCATTATTTGCAATCTATTAACCTATTGTTTTTTAATAGAACTTGATAAGTTAAAGTATTATATAGATATACAGGTGTGTTATATAAAAATGTAAAAGCTTATTCCAAATTTTAAACAATTCTTAGCCTTATCGTAAGATACATACAAATCATTATTGTGATACAACCTTAAACAGTAATTATTAAAACTATTTATTCTTTCCAAAAAAAATAAAACTAGTTTTTCTATTCTATCAAAGGATTAAACAAACTACGTGGTAAGCACTAGCTACACTAGGTCTTGAAACGCTTGTTCAAAGGCTAGATTACTACTAGATTGTACAATTCAGTATTAATAAAATAATTTAATTAAAAAAAATATTAAAGTCGTTCAGTTTTTGTTGAAGTATTGTTAAATTTAACAAAAATTGAACGTGACCTTTACTTTTTTTTAAGGTTTACCAAAGTTCGTGGGCAAATGGAAAAAAGTCAACTACTCATGGCAATAGGTTCGAATCTGTAAAGCTGTTTACAAAACACACATAAAAGTTTTTCCGTCACAGACAATTGACTAACACGTAACCCTCTATTTTCTTTGATTCAAAACAAAGAAGGCTGTATTTCGGATGCATGCGTTTTTAGCCGACTGTCAAAAGACATTACCCTCCAAATTCCTTACTTATTAATTACATTTTTTTTTTGTTTCGGTCCTATTTACGTCGAAGATGCTTACGTAGTGTTGAGGTATTGCAATAACAACTTAGTTCATAATACCTTTTGAGATATGACCTATTTAAATGTAAACTTGTGAAGTGTCATTTAATACGTCATAATAGCGAGAATGACGCAGGCAATAAATTCAGTATTTTGTGAAGTAAATAGTTAGGCAGTATTTTTGTATAATATGCACAACTGTTGTCTCCTGCGATGAATTTTTAAACCTCATAGACAACAGGTATACGCAATTAAATTATTCATTCATTTTTTTACTACACATTCAACATTATCTTCCTAATCGTTAGCAAAAGAATCGCAACGATTCCTACATAATCTTTGGTTTGCATAAAACGTAATCACGCGCGAGAATTTTGAAGCTCCATAGACAACAGGTTTTTTTTTTTCAACTAGAAAGCGGGCTTGCATGGGTTCCGCACGGTTGGTTAGCACGCGTGCTGATGATTTATGTGGACCGGCCGAAGGTGGTATTCGCTCGTTAGGCGCAATGCCGGTCGCCGTGATTTATTTCGTGTTGATTTCAGCGAGTAACAGCGATGCGTACGCTCATCAATAATATATAAGTGAAACCGTTACGTCGCTCCGGTGCACAAGCCACACCTGTTTGGGTGCGTTTTTAGTCACGACATAATGTTTTTTTTTTTTTAAAACGCTGCCTCTATTGTAAGACAGAAATGTCTTGTGTTATAAGGGCATTTTACATACATAAATATTTCGCGGACAGACGCCCGGATCTGAAACAAATGTTTGTAGTTCGTACAAATATTTGCCCCGGGTGGGTATCGAACCTACGACGAATCGAAGCCAATAGCTTAGCAGATGCTACCGCAGATGCGCCAAACGGTCATCGACACGACATATAATTTATATATAATTAACATAATATTATATTGCTGTTTCTTTCTTAGGATATAATGCAAAGATTCCTAAACATTTTTTTCTCGAAGACCACTTTCAAAATTTTATTGGGTTCGGCGAACGCCCTGCTGATACATTTCTATCATATTCCCAAAACCGGTCAAAGCACGTAAAGATTAGATCTAATTACACCCCCACCGGGTCTCTCTAAAGTGTTCTTCCCAAAGTGGTCCAGGTGGACACCAAATCACTGATGTTAAGCAACGAAGTGAGCAAGACATGCCTGGTGGCAAGCGATACAATTCTCCATAACTTCACATTGCTGCATTATGTTGTGGCACACAGTGTTTAGAACTGTACAAGTTCAAGACCGCTTGACCCTGCGCTCTGTCACCTAGAGATGTAAGATGGCCTCTTTGCCCAGCATTGCCCTTCAAACCGAAACACGGCAGTGGCTACACATTACTAATAGGCGGTTGAGTAAGTAACAACAATGTGCTCCTACCCAAGACGGGATCTGCAAACGAGTGCACTTGAAAATCTTGTTTGAAAATCTTTTGTCTTTTCCACTTTAATGAACTAACAATATTATTGAGTTTTCTTTGAAGCCCTTTGGCCGTACGATAAAAAATGCCGTAAAACATATCCTGGAGTATTCAGGAGGGATTTTAAATTTTTTAATTAGGTTATTAACTTTTAAGAGGAAAATTTTGCCACAAACCTGCTCTGTTTTAAATATTATTGGTTTAAGTTAACAATGCCCATATAGGTAGCCCATTTTAATATATAAAGCGGAATAAATAGCATATACTCAATGATACACTTGGTATCGTAGGTATTATAAAAACATGAACATAAAATCTATACAATAATTACAATTCTACTATTTTATACTATGTTTTAGCTATGCATTCAACACTATCGTGAAAATCGTATATATCTTACCAAATTTACCAACACAATGCTAAAAAACGAAGAAAATCGTTAACTACGTTTTCATATTACCAATTTTTAAATAGACGCAACACTTGGTACATAATCTGTGATCAATAGACAAACGTAATAACCATAACTCCGGTCCGGTATTATATCGCTGGTATAACCAGCCTCATAGTTATTGAAACTTAAAACATATCGGACTCCCATCAGGAAACTAAAGATAACAGAATCGTTTATACTCTAAGGGGCGGATTACGTAAGCGAAAAATCGAAATTAAAAAATATCCTAGTGTGTTCTTCTTCTGAGAAAGTATAGTCGCAAGAAGTAGGACGTCATCTTAATACAAAAGGTACTGAAAACAGATATCGCAGTAACGCATGCGATATTATCGACCGATAATGACGCGCCTGTGTGGGGGGAGCCTTTATCGTTGGATCAATTAAAAATACAGCCCCGGCATAAGCATGACGGACTGATCCCTACGTTAGCCCTACATCACTAAATCCATCTACGCTTTAGATTCTTCGAAGTGGTGAATCTATTTGCAGAATCCACCTGGGGCGGTTCCACTGCATTGCCAATTGTTAAAAGCCCCTATTGCTAAATTTAATAAAATTGTTAACGGACGTTTGTACGTCAAAGCACAGTAAATGATTTCTTAAGTTAAATTCCCGCAAAGTTTCTTTCGCATTTTTTTCCGAACAGATAGTAGAATCGTTCGTTAGTCGACAAAAAGTGATTATAAACCAATCCAATTTTGAACAAAAAATTATGACTTTTACTTTGACTATGCAGTAGTGTGTAGCTGTTTTCCGGTTCGTAGGATATTTTCGTCAGCGTAATCGCTGGGCGTAAATAAACAAATAAAATAAAACATCTTCCATCTATAAGCGGTATGCGTATCGCTGTGTCAAGCAGTGTGAACTATTGTAGATTAAGACTACGTTTTGTTGTATTGGTATCGGTAGGTGTAACACCTTGTGAGTTATATAAAAACAATACTTTTGCGTATGCGTGCGTGCATTCGTGCATAACTTACGCCTTGCTTGTCTCGTTACGTTATTTCCTAAAAAAAAAAGACTCGCCATTATGCAGTTTTTGACCAGGTGTGGGACTGTACAGGTGTCGGAGTACGGGGGCGCTCGCGTGGTTTGGGCGATGTCAGCCGGCGACAGGGAGGCCGAGGCGCAGGCCAAGAAGGGCGAGGAGGGCAGCGACAATGAGAGGGACAGCAGGGCGGCGGCCGCCCTCAAGCGCAACTGGTGCGTGGGGCTCCGGATCATCGAGATGGTAAGTGACTTTATATTACGAGCAATGAGATAAAACGTATGTAATCACAGACTTCTTTGGGGTAAAACCCTAATAAGACGATGATGTCAGGTCTGGCCTTCAACGTCTTGTTTACAGCGCCCGCCTGTGGTGGCACCAAGTGAGTAACTCTATAGCATAGGCCCCCTTCATAAGAAAAAAAAATTCAAAGCCCCCGTTTACATAATAGTAAATTATACCAATGTTATGTGTGTCTGTTATTTATCAATAATCACAAATTAAAAATGAAATACCTCTTTCTTTCTTTAATCGAAAAGGTGCAACGCCCGCTTGCAAGGGCGGCTTAACCTATAGTGCAGGGTGTGTAATGCACACGGGCGCCGAATATAATAACAATAATTCCATAATCCACTTTAACCCATTCGAGACGCCGATTTTTCTCGAACACGGTCCTCAGGAGCGAATTTTTTTTTCTTCATATCGTTAATTTTTAAAAAAAAACATGTTTACTTCAGAAATCACCCAATCCACAAGTGAATTCCATAAAAAAGATCATTGCACACCAGGTGTACACTAATGAAAATAAAAACATAAACGAAAAATATTTAAAAATAGTAAATTAATTTAATTCAGCAATGAAAAAAAAAATATAATTAGTAAAAACATTTTTAGGAAATAGTACACTGATCGTAATTTACGACCACTGTACTTTTTTGTCTTGTAAGAAAGTCTTCAGATAATTTTTAGATTTTTTGGTACACAGTAAAACTACAAATTTCATTAGTTCAAGAAAAATCTTATGTCGACGACCAATTTACTCGCAGTTAGTCTGTTACTGTTTTGTTTACTTTAAGTTAAACTGCATTAGCCGAGTTAAATTCGATCAATAACTGTTATTTAGTTATACCATTAAGACGGTTACAAACGACACCGTGAGAACTGACACGTGGCAGTGGCAATCTCAGAATCGAATTACATACCCCACTACACCGCGTCCTTGACACTTGCTCCAATCGACACGTGGACACGTGCGTTGTTTATATCCAAAATGTAGATTCTTACAAATACGCAAAAATGGAAAACGAGACTTTCTTTGAAATGTTCCTTTCTATTAATAATTTGTTTAAGAAAAGAAATCTCAATATGTTTATATTTTTAGAAAACAACAACATCATAATATTATAATACTGATGATAAATTCAGACGGCTTTGACTGGAATAAAAATTAATTTTGTGCTATCAACATCTTCTGCCTGTTACATTACATAAAGAAAATAAATATAATCGATATTTGTTTAAGCCGAAGGAAAACAAAGGAATGCATTTCATTCACAATATTTTATAAATTAAAGATATTTATATCACAAACTAATAGAGAAAATAAACATATTTTTTAACTCTCTAAAAGAAAAGTGAAAGTCACACAAGTAAGTTACGTAACATAGAAAATGTAAAACAACGGATCTTTGAATTATGGGAAAAAAAATATTTAAACATTTCGTTCTTCGTTCAACGGATCTTTGAATTATGGAAAAAAAATATTTAAACAGTTCGATCGCCGGCCTAATTAAAATAAACCAAACAAAAGAGCTTAAGGAAGATACGTGAAAGCAAATCCGCTATCGATTTGAAAAGGCAAACCTGGTACAAAAAAAAACTAGTATTTGACAAGATTACTAACCGACAACGGCTTTCTCTCAAGTGATTCAAAGCATCTCTCTCTCTTAACTTTATAATACACATTCAAGAAAGTCGCGATTATATTTTTTACCCGTTCTTAACCAATTATCGACGGCCAGCAATCACATTCGACTTTCTTCTTTTTTTTTTGTTTTCTCTTCTTTTTTTTTTTACGAAACAAATTTCTTTATAAGCTGTAGTCGACAGATTTTTGTTACTTAATCACCTTTAAAAATATGATGATAACATTAAAGTGACACTACTTGTCATTGGTATAACATTTAACAAAATCCATAAAAATAATTATTTATAAATTTGTATACATAGGCAACCTTGGAACATACCAAGACCACTAGCTTACTGTTATTTAAATATCAAACAATATTTTGTTGTTAAAACAACAACACGTTACAAGGCATATATTAGGACAACGTAATGAAACAACATCTTTCTTACCTAACGAATGTCTATTCCGAATTATAGTTAACACAAAGAAACCACGATAACACCAACCCATTAACGTTTATTATTCCACTCTCGTAGTAGGTGCATCGTGACGATCGGCTAAATCATAAACGCTTACTAATTAAAATAAATTTTAAAGTGGGTTCATTGTTATGTTTCATTTCAAGCAGGCAATGGAGCTACGAATGGGCATAATTCTTAACATAAAAACTTAGCAGGGCAATTGATATGAAGGCTGATTTTTCTCAGAAAAAAATAAAAAAATAAAATGAGATATAATAAAAATTGAAGCAAACATAGCCCCGAGAGTAAGCTATCATTATAACATGACTTTGCCCTCAATTTACCGAAAGAATGTATCAAAGGCGGTCTCGAGAATAATCTGAATACAATTGAAAGATGGGAAGACTTTTTAATTTTATTTATTATTGTCTGCTTTGACTGAGCATTCAATCTGTGTTCAATTCATCCATTAAATAACTACTACAACTATTGGACTCAGTTAATTTTATTTTATTATACAAATAATTGTTTAATTTCCTATTGGATTTCAAGTAGCTCCATAGTGTACCTTCGAAGTCTAATCTCAATGAAATTTCTGCAGAACTCACGATAAAACCTTTTTACAATAAAAAATCATCAAAAAAATCAGAAGAATAAAGAAGTCCCTTTTATGTGTCGATACCATTTAAGCACACAAAAGTCCTACTCCTTCTAAACTATGTGGTCTAGTCAAGTTAAGGGCGCAAACAGGCCATAAATTCAAATGACTGTTTAAACAAAAGAGTTATATTAGGCAAATCTCCAGAACACTGACAAATTAGTCGTGAATGGAACCATTGATAAATCAAAGGAATTTTATGGACGACGTCGAAAAAAACCATATATAAAAAAAAACTGGTACCAATGTACTTTGTCGGATAGGAACACTTTAGGATTTCAATGATACAAATAAACGTAATAATGATTTCAAAGATCACTCACTATCAAGTCATTCCTACTCAATACTATTCCCATAGAAGTGAAAATAGTATAGACACGTGTTCAGAAGAATTCTTTTTCTGTGGATAGTAGATACAAAAGAAACGCCTCCTAAACAAATTGCGATTATGGTGGCTAGTCTAAAAGAGATCATCGGAGAACTAGTTCACATGTGTAGGCAGACACGGTGCATTCGCTCTTATGGTGATGTTATCTTCCTCCCATTATTCAAATCATGGTGACTTAGGAGTTCACACTGGACTAAAAACACAAACATCATTCTACATAAAATCCGCAAAGGCATGACTACCCGACGGGTCAAAAACAAGTATCATTATATATCTGTACTACCATACAAGCCCAAAAGCCCGGCTTGCCCTAATAAGAAGTAAAATGTATAAATCTTAATTAACACATAATTCCCGAATAATTTATTTTTAAATTCGAGCGTTGCGGGTATGTGCAAATTAAGATTTTTATAAATTTTACTCCTTATTAGGGCAAGCCGGGCTTTTGGGCTTGTATGGTAGTACCGCCACTAGCCACTCCAATAGGTTAACGATTTCTTTATTTCAGATCCTGTCAGTCATCGCGATTGGACTGATCGTTGGTGCGCTGTACTCACCCCAGGTGGTGCAATCTGATCATCGCCATATCGCGCTAATCTTTTCCACCTACTCAAGTGAGTAGATTTCTTTATAATGTACTAAGTAAGAAGTCATCATCATACATCAATTCCCCGAAGCTCCGAGGGTCGTTTGCAAAACATCACATGACATCATTTTGATCATTACATTTGATCACAACTTCTAAATTAGTAAAACGTACGGTACCCAAGACGTTGAAAGAAAAAAATAAACGTAAAAAGAACATAGACATATAAAGGCAGTCTTTTTGTTTTAAGAATTGTAACACGAATTCGGTGCTGCGTTTTCTGTATAAACATCATGACCTTTATATTTAGGGTGGTTTTAGATTCAATTACAACTAAGTTCGCTTCGACAAATTATCAGTCAGTAGTACGGAAATTGAACGAAGCCAACGATTAAAGACAGTTAAAAACACATTTGCGGGATAAACTAAAAACGCCAATTGGGGGACAATCGAGTAAAACCGTGACCCAATTGCTACAACAGATTATGTACTAATCTTTCAATTCACAGACAATCGTTGTTACTAGCCGATTGCGTCACTTCATGGTTGACCAGTAGCCATCAAACGTCGCAACGAAATAGTTTACTATTAACAAAACCAATACAAATATATTGCACAAAAAATTATTTCGAGTGACTGACTCGTTCAGTATTTTTTTTTGTTTTGGTTAGTCCAAACTTTAATTGTGAACTCTAATTGTGCGTAACTTTTACCACTAACTGAAGTCATCTTTTGTTTCTTTTTTGTTAAGAAAAGTTCATTGCCTTAAAATTTAAATAATGAAGTAGATTCATATAATTTTTTATTGAAACACATCGAATCAACACAATGCAACTTAAGCCATGAAATAAAAAATAGAATAGTATAAGAATATATAGTTGAGATATTAATTTAAATTTGACACTACATTCATTAAAAATCATGAATTTGGGCAAATTAATCAGTAACTTAATAATAATATATTTAAAATATACAAACAAAAAACTATAGTAAGAAGAATACATAAATTGTTGGAATTAACTCTTGATCTGCATTCCCAGACTGTTAGCGTATTGTATGATCTATTCATAAAGCTAATAAAATAAAGTTGTATGTATATTTGACAGCAGTTTCTTGCTAATTCTCTAAAAGGGTTGAAATTTGCTTCACCGGTGATAGTTTAACATCGACAAGCAATTAACACGAGCATTCATTGAAAAGAACAATATTTCAACAACTCTGTCATTTTACATGACATGTAATGATCGCTGTGAAATATTTTAAACGACAGAAATTAATTTAAATTAATAATAAAATGTTAACGTTAACTCAAGAAAAGTTTAAAGTGTGTTATATACCTAATATCACGCAATTCTATATTCCTCTACTATTCAATCCAATGATTATGTACGAAATCTAACAAAATTAACTAGATCTATTATAACGTATCTGAAAACGATAGCTTCTAACATAAACTTGTCGCGGTCAACGCCTTTAAGGTGACGCCGACGACAATTTCACCACGCCACATAAATTACCGGAAAATCGGCTTCGACGAATTGCAACCGTGAAAGTAAACAGCGCGACCGGCCATTGACGATTAACTATACTTCCTCCATCGCAGTACCAATGAATAGCTAATAAATGCTAATTAAACACATTGCACGGCTAAACTGTCTCAGTCCAGAGACAATGTGTAATTTAAGAACGACGGCAACTCTACGTTTTTATTGTGTACTATAAACAATTCACCTTTTTTTAGCAAAGACGTTTTATTAAAAATACAATAGAGTATAACAGCGGGTTCCCAAACTAGGCACACCTGTTTCTTGGGGACCAGAAAGTGTTATATAAAAAAATGATAATTATTACAAGAAAATTCAATGTAATTAAAAAATATAAATTCAAAATAAACTGAGCATAGAGATACGTCTTAGATCTCTGGTGCTTCTCCGTATTAGCATTTTACAAGGTTCAAAAATAACGTAACACAAAAAAATTTTGATTGTTTCGCCTTCAAATATTTGAAACAATATTTAGTTGCACTGTCCGATCATAACTTAATTTTACGGCGTTTTTGAACATTATTTCTATAAAAGGTGGTATTCAGGTCATTACGTGAGACATAGAAAATGCTTTAAACGTATCATGCGTCGAACAGGCTACATCATCATCACGGGTGTTCTGATCATCGCGCGCCTACTCGGCGAATCTGCCGGATGGAGGACGTCATTGGGCTTCTCGATTCTCGGCCTTATTATGTTCACCGCGACCGCCGCCGTCATTTTCTATGGTGAGTGATTTTAATGATGATACTCAAAGTTACCTTTAATGTTTGTGAACAATTATCACGTCATCACACTACTCACGACATGAGATATGCGATACACGAAGTATCAGATGAACGAAAAAATATCTATTCATTGTGTTCATTTATCTCACACAGTTTTACTTTTATAAATTTAAACACATTTTTCATAGAACTTCTTCTTTCTCCTGCCCTTATCCCACTAGGTGGGGTCGGCACAACATGTCACGATTCATGTTGTATTGAGTATTTTTATATTTTTCATAAAACATTGGGGATAAATTGTTTAGGACAAAGTTGCAGACAGACTGAACTAATAATTATTTCATTAAATTACTCCTATTAACATTCCACTTTAATCAATGAATTCAGATCAAGGTATTTTTGTTTTCGAAGTAAAAATACTAACGAGTTTGTATACAAACCAAGTTGCTGTATTTAATGTAAAAGCAATGAATAAACTTTTAACGTCTTCCGCCGGATATTGGTGAAAAAAAAAACATTAAATATTTAATATTCCGCTTACATAATTATTTGGATACCTTTTGAGGAATGTGTAATGATATATAAAATCGTTACTCTTAACATCCAATAGCATCTATGACCACTAAATTGAAAACTTATATACGATATTTTGAAAACTTAGATAATGATTTTTTTTTAATACTTAAGCGAATACTACAGAATATAATAATAAAACAGTTAAAGAATTCTATAGCTTTTAATTTATAACTTAAACTCTAAGTTTCAGACGATATTATAATAATATAATGAACGTTATATTGTATAAATAAAAGGGAGGTATTGTTCGCTTTATTACTAAAAATAACAATTAGACGTAATAATCTTATTAACCTTAATAATTTCTTATGTCCCAATGACGCTATACTTTTTAATTCTATTAAAATAGTTGCTGACAGAGAAGCTAGATTATAATCAATTTCACATTATAATATAACATCATTACATATTTTAATACAACTACATTTGTTTACAGATTGGCACAGGTCTTACTACGCGAACCTCCGCCCGAACAAGGAGGCCTACGATCTCTTAATTTCATCCGGTGTTTTTGCCGTCATCGACGCCGCCGTTTTCCTCGTCCACGCCTTTCTAACCTTCAGGAAAGAAGCTGACTACTAAAAAATACCTAAATTAATTATAAAAAGAAGTATATATTATTAATATAAGTAATAAAAT